>SOPF01027611.1:0-15685 GCA_012979155.1 Hypericum perforatum
TTACTGTTCTATCGTGCCCGGAGAAGTAAACTAGCCCTAAACTAAGCATCAATGCCATTCGATAAGTACACATATGCATTGATTGTTCATGAACATTTGCTTTGTTTCCCTTTACACTTACTACTCGGACATGCTGTAGATCGGATAATGTTGTTTCCTAAAAGTCATCAAGTCTCGTCTTGCTCGTGACTGGATTTGGTTTATGACACATTGAGGGTGGCCTTGTTCTGTTCTGCTCTTAAAGGTTGTAATGTGTTATCTAATTTCTCATTCTGGGCTAAATTTAGCTCCCAAAATCCCTTCTCTGGAGCAAAGAAGTTTTTCTTCTCGCCTCTATTTACTCGTTGCTAGCTTCCTTTCGCTTTTCCCTTCTGATATGCTCTTTTATGATAGTTGTTTATTCTTGCAGATTGGCCAAGGCACCTACAGTAATGTATTCAAGGCTCGGGATGTTTCTCAGGATAAACTTGTCGCTCTTAAGAAAGTCCGATTTGACAATAAAGATATAGAGAGCGTCAAATTCATGGCTCGTGAAATACTTATACTGCGCAGGCTTGATCATCCCAATATCATTAAATTAGAGGGGCTGATAACATCCCAGAATTCGTCTAGCTTGTATCTTGTCTTCGAGTACATGGAACATGATCTCACTGGACTTTCCTCCATTCCTGGCATCAAATTCGGCGAACCCCAGGTACTTTATTTGAAAGCTTCTGTATTAACTGGATACTTAATAGATTGCTCTTGAAAAATTTGAGCTTTACTTGGATTTGATTTTAAGTTCCTTCTGCTTTCGAAGCATGCTTATTATCTTGACATCCAATTTGTTTTCTGTCAGATAAAATGCTACATGCGACAACTGTTAAGCGGACTTGAACACTGTCACAGTCGCAGTGTCCTTCACCGTGACATAAAGGGTCCGAATCTTCTTATCGACAACAATGGGATCTTGAAAATTGCGGACTTCGGTTTAGCAACTTTCTATGATCCTCGGAGCAGTGTACAGTTGACCAGCCGCGTCGTGACCCTATGGTATAGAGCACCCGAACTTTTGCTTGGAGCTTCTAAATATGGCGTTGCTGTAGATTTGTGGAGCACTGGTTGCATACTTGGCGAGCTATACAATGGAAAGCCTATTTTACCTGGAAGAACAGAGGTGTGTATCTATGAGTTCGTTTGATTTCTAGGTTGGCATGTAACTTATGGTTATTACCCTACAGAATCTATCCTTTGTTTCTAGGTCGAACAATTGCACAAGATATTTAAGCTTTGTGGGTCACCTTCCGAGGATTATTGGAGAAAAGCGAAGTTACCTCATTCATCAGTAATCAAACCTCAACGGCCATACAGACGATGTGTTACAGAGACATTTAAAGACTGCCCATCTACCGCTGTTGGCCTTCTTGAGATACTACTCTCTGTTGATCCAGTTCATCGAGGGACAACGGCTATTGCTCTACAGAGTGAGGTATGGTGAACTCGAAATTTGCACTTTCATCGCACTTCAATCATATTGGATGGTGGTGATTCATGCAATCTGTTGGGTTAAATTCCTTGCTTGATCCATCAGATCTTGAATATCATTTTGTGTGTCCACATTCCGTTAAAAGGAGTAATATGATGGAGAAATCATTTACTGAAACATGAAAATATGGTTTTTAACCCCGTGCCTCTTGCCAAACAGTACTTTACCACAAAACCATATGCTTGTGATCCTTCAAGTTTGCCCAAGTATCCTCCCAGCAAAGAAATGGATGCTAAAATGCGGGATGAAGAATCAAGAAGGTACTAAATCATCCACCTTTACCAAATATTTACTTGAATCCGCCGTCTTGGCAGTTGATCCGCCATCTTAAATTGTTTACTAAAAATCCGACAGGCAAGGTCAGCAAGGACCTGGTGTGTCAAGGAGGAACGGGGCAAAGGAGGCTCGTGTTTCTCATGAATCCAATACCAATCCTGATATGTCAGCCCTTGTTCAGGTAATTCCTAACCAGATGTTTGTATGGATCTTCACAATGATATTTTTGACATCCTTGAACTTTCAAGTAATCTCTTTGGTTCCCTTACGATGTTAATTTTGCCATGTAATTTCAGAGAAGGCACCCTAGTAATGCCAGTACTAGAGGCGAGATGTTCACCTCGCATAGGGATTATGCAGCTTCCGGCTTACTAATAGATCCGTCGAAGGATACACGAGGTGCAAGAGAAGGGAAAAGAGACTCCTCAGAGCAATCACGCAGGAATGTATCACACTCAGGTCCATTATTAGTCCAAGGAGCTGGCTGGCTGAAGGTTGGAAAGGGTCCTAGTGATCCATCAATGGTCTCCGGAAGAACAAACTTGTCAACGCTCTCTGGACTAGTGGCAACTAGAACTACTCTGCCGGATGATCGTTTGGAAACACGGAGTGGCTCTCAACCTGAAGGGGCACAGCAGGTCGGAAAATCACAAGTAACGGTAAATGGCTCGAGACCCGCAACAAGGACTGTTCAATTGCAGAAGACGCCGAGCTATCTTTCTGGAGAAAGTGAAACTGGAGCTAGAGAGCCAACTTTGGTACGTTTTCCTACAAACATTATCTAAAATAAGCATGGATTCCAAGGGCCTAATCTGACCTCGCACGTTCCTAACAACAATGGCCTTAAGCTTTCATTTTTGTATAACGCGTTGCCACAATACTTAATTCAAACTTTGTTTGTCTACAGCACCCGAGGGGAAACAAGATCTACGTGTCTGGTCCGTTGCTTGTTCCCTCAAACAATATGGAACAGATGCTCAGAGATCAGGACCGCCAGATTCAAGAATTCGCTCGTCGGCGGCTTGACAGGTCCAAGAATGAGAAAACGATGGCTCGAGAAACATGAGAGACTGCCATTCGACAAGGTACTGTAGGAGTGAACCTTAAATTTTCTCCCCTGTAATGGAGGTACGACATGTAGATTTATTGATGCTCAAGGAGTTTAGTTGCTCCCTGTACAGTTTCATACCAATTTTTTTTCCTTACCATTATCTGCTTGTGAGAATAATTACGCAGGTATAGCTTGTTACACTTGAATTCCTGTGTATAAAAGTATTTATTACGAGAATAGTAATAATAGTATAATTGAAAGAGGCACGGTTCCCGTTTTCGTGCACATCTTTCCTACTCCATACATCCTTTCGCATTTTGATTTTAATTGTATTCCTGTGTAGACTTGGTATGTGTCATCACCGTACCTATTTCAGAAGGAAGGTTTGAAGCAGACAAATTCCTGATTGACCAAAATTAATCCTCAACTTTTGTCATTGTCAAGAAAATTCCTGCACGTTTGGTCGGACTAAACGTGGTGCCAATGTATTGCCCTGAAGTTATAGGTCTTTTTGTCACATATATTCAATATTGTGGTGGTATTATCCTGAAACGAAATATTCAAATTTAACTACATCCACAAATTTCTAACTTAAACCAGGAATTCAAATAGTGGAAAAAAGTTTCCTACCAAACCATAGTAATCTTGTTTTAAACACAAAATTCGAACTGGGTAACTTCTAAAATGCAAATTGCTTGTAACGGAATGTTGGTTGGCATGTGTCACAAACCGAAGGGGGTCCTGGAATAAACAGGCTGTTTCTGTTTAGATGTTGCAGATAAGGTTCTTAGAACAAAGAAGCAATCTGAAGCTTCAGTTTTGTAATGACAGCTAGGTTTTGCCCCATTTTTACTTGTTCACGTTCGTCATCTGTATATTATAGTATAAGCACATCTTGGCTCGTTATCAGGACAGCGGAGCAAGGAAGCTTGCTTCTACGGAATTCAGTTCTTATGCTGAATTGGCGATTCCCACCACGGAGCGGAATGAGTTTAAGGTTTATGTACCATCAGTTAAACGGTCATCAGACAGACTTAGCGGATCGGATGAAAAATTATTTTAGTTTAATTTGGTCTTAAGTTTGAGTATCTAAAAATACAAGAATGTTAAATATTTGTTTGAAGGATTCGGTTATATTTGATAAATTTTATTTGGATTAAATATGGATTAATCAACTTAATAAATATTTTAGATATTATGTGGTATAATAAACGTTAAATGGTAATCATTGAGTGCATTTGTAAATTTTCGAATTTAAATATATATATTTTTTGTCATTGATTCTAAAAAATATAGCAATTGAGGAGGAAATAAGTTTTTCTCATACAAAACATTTTAATTTGGACTAATAGCCTAACAGTGAAAACGCATGATATATTTTGGGGTACCCATAAAAGTAAATTTTTTTTTAGAATAAGAAACTTTTTTTTTTTTTTTTTTTTTTTTGAGATCCTATTCTAAATCCTATTCTATTACATCATTTTTTTTTAGAATAAGAAACTTCATTCATTCATAATAAGTCATCCGGTATCTACAAAGTGCAGCTATGGGAAAACAATAATTACATTTCAGTTCCTTCGCTATGGTACTTCCCAACCTGGATCTGGCCATGGATGGGAGCGATAATCCATCTTTCGCGAAGATCTTTTCCAGCAATGGAGTAGTTTTCCATTAGTGACCATGCAGTATATCATAGAGCTAAACAAAAGTAGAGATCCAAATAGAACTAGAACAACTCGAAAAACAACAAACAACCAAAATAAACTCTCACCAGAGGAGACGAAAACTCTCACAAGGAGAGACTCACTCCGTTATTCAACGGAAGAAGCAGGACACAAGGACGAAACAAACAGAAAGAAAAAGAAAAACAAACGGCGAACATGATTCTCAAGGAGTCGTGGAAGCAGCAGTCGAGGACTGACCCGCCGTGGAGGATGAAGAGCAAGGGGGGAGACCGGTATGAGGCTCCCCCCTACTTGGGGTTATCTACCTGGCGGCTAGGTTTTTTGAGAGAGAGAGTGTTTTTTTTTTGTTATGTTATAATTCAAGTACTTGTGCTCTCATTCGGAGTAACAGAGAGTACTTATGTGTAATTATAAAGTGGTAAACCTTTTTTTTAGGCAATAAAGTGGTAAACCTTATATCTAAGCGTATTTATATATGTTAAAAGTTGCTGTTGGTGCGTGAAAAGTTCATAAAGCAAACAAAAGGGGATTGAATATTTAATGGAGCACAGGGGCCAAATACTTGTTACTTTCAAACGTAATTAAGGATTACATTTTGAATTTGTTTAATGGCCCATCATTTTCAGCAAGTAGATAGTCATTAGCAAGTTAATGGGCATCGTTAATTAATTAAAAATTTAGAAAGAGTAATCCACAATGTCGTTACTGATAAGCAATCAACTTCATTGTCCGATGTAGTTTGCGTAAATTAACTAGCTCTTTCTGTACCAGTTATTTGTGTCAATCAAGTAGGGCGATATTATAGTTTAATCAAAATCTATTGAATTCGGATATTAAAAATTTGACATTTTTAAATACTTATTAAACAAAAATATAGATATACTCTTGTAAAAGATGAAAGAAATTGAAGTTGGCGCTCGGGTAGATGGATAACTTTGAGGCTTAGTCGAAAGAACTACCACCCGTAATTAGTAATGGATGTATTGACACAATTTCTTAAGGTGATATATGCTTACAAACATTAACAAGTATAACAAACATAAATATTTGTTATTTTGACAATCTCTTTTCGTGTTGAATACTATTATTTATATAAAAAATTGATCATCAAGTACCCTTACTCATACTAATCTATATGAAAAGTATAAAATATCCTCCAGTACCATCGGCCGTATGAATGTTTAATATGAATGTTTTTATATCATTCAATAAAATAGAGGCCATTTTGTCATTTTCATATTAACTTTTTTCTTTCACGGAATATTTACGCCAACGTAACTATAATTAAAAGAGGGAAAGATAATTTGGTCTTTGAGAGATTAATCAGTCTATTTTAACGATAGAAATATCGAATAAGTTTATAGATCTTATAAGATAACTGGTCTATATCCAAACTATAATAACTCAAATGCATTTACTTCAAGTAGTATTTGCATAACTCTAATTATTCTATCTAAATGAATTTGAATATTCACCTCTTCAAACAATAAAAAAATTACAGATATATTAAAAAACAAAATTCGCAGGTTTTATAATGAATAAACTATTTTTTCTATTTATTAAGTACTCTAAGTGCTCTTGTGCTATGTTAAGGGAACATCTAGTTCCCAGGCCATGACATGAAAAAGGTTAGCTGCATAGCATATCAAGTAAATATTTCATATTGGTGGAGTTCTGTCGTGTACCACTTCAAGAAGAATCATGGTAATTAATTAATACATTAAATATAATTATGAAAAATAATCCTTTCATCAACCTTACGTCGTTATGCACCAATTAAATTAATCAAGCGTTAACTTACTTTTAACGGAGACTGTTGCACAGCTTATGCTTATCCTTTCGTGTCATAAGCAACCAATATTAGGAAATCTTTGATAAAAAATTACAGAGATTATGAATATTAAACAACATGCATTTTTAATTATGAAAAAATGCGTTTTTTAAAATAAACCAACAATTTTATTAATATAACTTTATGACTTCTACTAATGAAACTTTGTAATTCCTTTCTATAAACAACATCAAACTTAATCACAATAACTTCAAACTTTCGATTATTTTCGCATCTTTGCCATGAAAATTGGTGCACATCATAACATCTTATTCAGTGAGAAATTTTTCGTAAATGATTTAAGAATACGTTATTACCATATTATCTACTTGATCTTCTATCATATATGTCTGAATCTTTTTTACAAGGTATATGTCTAAATGTATTCCTATAGAGATGGAAAATAAAACCAATATTACCCATTATAAATTTTAAAAAAAATATAAATACTGATAAAAGAAAATTATATGATTAACAAACACGTAGATCAAATAATGAAAATTTTTGATAATTTTTTTTAACTCAACTAAGAGTTTTGGAATTCAAATTATAGACAACATATTAGTGATGAATTTTTGTGCCTTGGATTTTGCAACCTCCCTAAGGTCCACTAAATTGAAGTGGTGACCGGTAAACATATGTAAAAACAATGGACTAAATAACACATACTATAACAGTATAAAAAAAATATGTGGAGTGATGAGCAACCAATTCAAATATTGACAAAAAAATTATTTATATTTTTTTATATAACATTAGATAACATGATTGTAGGAATAACAATGCGCAGAATTCATAGAATTCATATCCTTGCTTTTTTTAAAGGTGGACCTAAATTCTTATCCTTATACTTTTTAAAAATAAAGATTCGAGTAGAATTCAAGCTCTAAAATATTAAACAAGATCCAAATAGAATTCATATAACTTAGGATCATAGTCGACTGACAGGCTCGTATTATTTAAATATTATGTAGTTTTAAATAAATTTAAAATCAATCTAATTATTTGTAATAACATTGAATCATTTGATAAATGTGAATAAAAATTGTACATTTATTAAAATAAGTCAATATTGAGAAAAATAAATAAATCAATAAAATAAATTTTAAGTTTGCTAAGTTGGTATTGAGAATTTGATACTATATTTAGTAATATATATTATTTTAATATAACTTAAAGAATCAGGTAAAATCAGAATATGATCTTATATATATATATATATATGTATCATACTCTTATTCACTAAAGAAATAAGGATTATGAAAAGATTCGAATTTATATCCCTTTAAAATCAACACATTATCTGGGTAGATCTTATGATAAAGCATGAAATTGACATCCTGACCCTAATGAATACGTAAGGGGTAAAAGAGAAATGGAAAGATGCTCAAAAGCGCGTAGGGACCCGGTCACTTACCCATTATAAAAAGGGAATGCCTATTCGATTCTTACTTTTTAAATAAAATATTGCGTAAAAGTGAAAAGTGAAATGTAGATCTACCATCTTAACAAATCATATTGAAGTGGCAAAAGTGAATTATTAATTATATATGTTTCGGTTTAATGGATGATCGCTTTATAATTATCTTACTGGGAACTAAATTTACCAGCCTTATCCACCACCAAGTTAATGGGTTCTACTCTGTCATTGCAAATAATGTTAGTATACTATTTAATTGATTAGCTTATCTTACAATTATTTAGATCAATCTTACCGAACTGTTTCACATCTGAATTACTTAAAGTAATGGGTAATTTTGACCAAAAAAATTATTGATGGCATGATAAGAATAAGTGTCTCAGAAAAATAAAAAAAAACACAAAAAATACATGTCGAGAACTTTTTTGCAAATATCCAAAACTATGAGACCAGAGTGAAAAAAAATTCACACAGGTCGATATTACATAAAGAAAATATCATTCTACAAAAAATAAAGAGTAAAAAAAATACACATATCATTGTCGCATAAAAAAAAATGTCAACATCGTATATCAATATTGATATGGCATAAAAAAATATTAACGCAATTTCGTATTGTTCAACTGTCCAATCCAAATCCATCTGTTCGCTGCATAATTAATCTCACCGGACGACTTTAACAAAATGTTAAAACTGCGAATATTGCTAGTTTGGTTTTCTATACAATGCATTCTAAGCACTTGGGAATATCCGCCACCAATCATCATAGTAGACCTGGGAACACTTGCATAAAAATAATAATAAAATTAAATCAACAAATGGAGAAGTAACTCTAATATAGGAAGTACTCGTTTTATCAAAGTCTAGATTAGTTAACTGAATACTTATCCCGATACTGACAAAACTTGCATAAGCTATTGGAATATAGTTGTATTCTAATTAATCACCACCAGCTACTGTCGTATGTTAAAGGGAAACTTTATTTTAGTGCTTATAGTTTCAGACATTTAGAACTTAATATCCTTTGATTTAGTTTTGTCTTTTTCTTAAAGGATTTTCATAATGTGATACGTTTAGTGACAATTTATAACCACATTTAATTTGTGTATCTGACATTTTCACATCAACGCCCCACCATATTTTGATAAACTTAATCGTGATTAAAAACTGTTACCAAAAGTGTCACTTTAGTAAATAGCCATCATCAAAACGACAACGTTAATCTATTGAGTACTAAGTTAAATAAGTGCCACAAAGTACTATACTAAAATTAATAATTTCCTATATTAAAATCTAACCAGTCCAACCTCCATAATATTTTTTTTTAAAAAGCCACGTCCATAATATGGATAACCCACCCCATCAACGTCACAACGTGTGTATATCATCCACTTGCGCTTAATCTATGTACCGGACGATCAGAATATGTGTAATTTCACTTTCATATACAAATGTGTAATTTTAGGTTTTTTTAAAAAGTTATTGTTAATTTTTTTTTGCAAATTTATTATTAAAATAATTTTTTAATCTTATATCCACGTGAATACACGAATAAATATTCGTGCATAAGCCAATACAAAGATAAAAAATTTGTGTATTGATGAATGAAGTAGTTGTAAAATCACCTACTTTTTTCCGGGAAAATGAGGTTCGAATCCTTCCTTTCTCTTCAATGCAAATCAAATTTAGTATTATTTCAAATCAAATGCACATTTATTATTGTAAAAAAATTAAAATTTCATAAGAAGATTATTATTAAAAATTGAATAATTAAATGCACACACATTTATTATTATGAAAAAGAATCACAATTTTGTGAAATTTGAATGGATTATTATGAAAAATTAATTAAATGCATGTTTGTCATTATAGAAAAGAATCAAAATTCTTTGAAATTTTAAGTGTTATTATAAAAAATCAAAAATCAAATGCATGTTTACTATAATAAGAAATAAATTAAAATTCTCTGAAATTCGGAGAGTTATTGTATAAAGTTTAAGAATTAAATGCATATTTTTTATTATGGAAAAGAAATCAAAATTTTTCTGAAACTTAGAAGATTGTTATAAAAACTGATTAAATTCACATTCATATCATGGAAACAAATCAAAATTCCCCAAAGTTTGCAAGGTTATTACGGAGAAAATATCAAATTAAATGCATGTTTATTATTATGGAAAGAAATAAAAAATAATAGGAAAAGATGGATTCAAAACTAGTTTCTTCAAAAAGAAAGTAGGAAATTATTATTTTTTATCTATCTATTAGTCACAGTACGTGAAAAAAATTTATGTATTTACGAGGAACACCAAATTCGAAAAAAAATTAACATTGAAGTCACAAAATATGATAAATAGTAACACTTATTTTTAAAAATAACATGAGATTAAACTATCATATAAAAATTGAAGTCACCAATACATAGATTTTTTTATCCGTATCTGACTTGCACACATATAAAAATATGTGTATTTGGTGACGGATAAAAAATTTGTATAACTAGTACACAATTTGTTTTGTGTATATTGGTCATTGTGCACAAAAAAATGTGTGTATTCATGTGGACACCAAATTTATAACAAAATATTTTTCGAATTTGCAAAAATTGGTAAACATTAACACCTTTTTATACGTGCTCTACTCACTTTTCCAAATAAATAGTGGACTCCCTTCTGGAAAACTTAAATGGTTGATGCAATTAAATAACACGATGAAACTTAAGTCTAATTAGTAAACTGGGAAATGAATAGTAACAGTTTCAGTTCTCTTCCGCTGAAATTCTGAAGAAACTAACAAAAAATTTGAGATTTTAAATACTCGGGACATTAACTTGGTAAATTTGATTCTAACAGCAGCAATTTTATGATACTTATAATACGTTCCTTTTTGTATTTAAATTTCAAATTAGTTCTTAACTTGAACACTATCCTAGAACCATATATATCTATATGTTGTTATAGCAAATAATAATTACTTGATCAACTGATAAATAAATTATTTAATTTCATATCAAAATTTGAGATTGCGCATATTACAAAATATGTGTTGGAATTATTTAATAAATACTTGCCAGCAGTTGCCTTCTTATTGTAATAATAGCCGGCCCCATACGTGGGTCCCGTGCATAATTAGGAGGATAACCTTCAAACTTCCCTCCTCGTTGTCCTGTGATTAGTGATTAAAACCTGAACTAAATTAATCAAAAAGCAACAAAAGAGCAGTAAGGAGCTGACTGGACAACTACTGTGTTTGAATTGAAAATCCTAATGTTAGAAATACTCGTGCATATCCCAAGTTTTGGTCCAAATAACCAAATTAATCATTGACCTGGCTGTCACCGTAACCGTAGCCGTTTCCGATGGGAATATGCCACTAGGACAAATAGACTCATGTTCGCGGCGACCCGTTGGTCCACCTAGGAAAGGTGGACCCCACCTTAAATGTGTCTATAAAATCTTTCCATCCTCCTAACCCATCGCAACACAAATTCAATCCAATAGCCTACGACATAAGTAACAGATCCCCTGCCAAATAAAATTAATAGGACCCTTCCCAAATGGCTCAGGCAATGGCCGGAAAGCTACTGAGCCGCTGGAATTCCGACGAGATGGTCGGAATTCGTAGCGACGAAAGTTTTAATGATGTTATCTTCGAATTTTTCGACGAGGGTCAATCGCCAAATTGGTCTTCCTCTAGTGATGGGTTTGGAGAGGAGGAAGAAGAGGATGATAATCCATGTAACTTCGAGGAGAACAAGAAATTCTGGGAATCACAAACCCAACTCCTTCAGGTGAAATTTTTTATCCTCTTTTTTTCATTGGTTTGATTGAATGTTCTAAGTTTGGTATCATCCGCTATGTTTAGAACGTAATCAAATTAAAGTTGTGAAGAACATTAATTGAAGGAGATTAACATTGGTTCTCGTTTTATTTTTGCAGTCAACGTTGTACAGAACTAGTTCCTTGGAGAGCAGAATTCGCCAAGCCACAAGAGCTGCATTGAAGGAGATTAACATGCTAAGCGCACACTGCGTCTGCCGGAACCCGGTGGCCGGAGGCTGCCGGGATTGCCTGCAGAGAGAGGTCTCGATTCGACTCCGAAACGAAGGCTACAATTCATCCATTTGCACGTCTAAATGGAAGACCACCTCGTCTATACCCGCAGGTAAACCCTGCCGAAAGAGCATTTCCGTTTATAAAATTCGACTGTGCTCGACTCTTGTAACAAAATATCGAACCCCACTGGCATTGATTTTCTTTTTTTTTTTTTGCTTTCGTAAAAATTTCAGGGGAACACACCTACTTGGAAGTACTAGACCATTCAAGCTCCAAGAAAGGGGAAGTGATCAGGATAGTCATAGAACTCAACTTCCGAGCAGAATTCGAGATGGCCAGAGCCAACGAAGAGTACAACAGCTTGATCGGCCGGCTACCGGAGGTATTCGTCGGGAAAGCCGAAAGGCTAAGGGCCCTGATCAAGATACTGTGCTCGGCCGCCAAGAAATGCATGAAGGAGAAGAAGATGCATATGGGCCCATGGAGGACGCACAAGTACATGCAGTGCAAGTGGCTCGGCACGTGCGAGAGGTCCCTGCAAGGGTCGGCATTTCTGGCTGGGTCCCTTGACCGAGCAGCGAAGCCCAGGGCCTCGATGCTGACGTATGATTTGCTGGACGCCATGCCTATCTTGCACCTGACCGCTGTTAAGGTTTTGTGAGCGGGAGAGATAGACTAAAGAAACATGTCATGTTTTTGTCACACGAGGGAGTTCATATAGATGAAGAACTAGAATATGATGTCTGAGGTCAGAGTCCAGTTATCGATTAGTTTCGATTAAATATGTAGAAATAAACCGAGGGAGAGATTACCAGATGAGGTTTTTTTTGTTCCAATGAGGTTATTAGGTGTCGCTAGCTAGGTCTGGTTTTGTGAGTTCTTGATGTCCCAACAATTGTCATCCGTTGCTATCCAAATAAATTTGTTATGGACAGGAAAATTTACGGATATATCTTGTATTTTGTTAACGAGTCAAAGTATATTATTAGCTCCTAAATTTGAAGTTATACTAGAATTAAAGTTAAATTAACGATCAACTGAAACATGATCAGTGTATACAAGTTCAGTCACGTTGCCGTGGTTAGGAAATCCCATGTGTTCGAAAAAAAATTGTATTCAAGTAAAATTTTATATATCTTGAATATAAACATTATCGCCTTATCTCTGACTTATCTTCTGTTTAGTTTTGGTAAAACAGATTACCAAGAACATTGAAATGTTTTTTTTTATGCTAATATTTTTTTTTATAAATTGCAACAAACGAAGGGGTTATATTTATTGATATATCCACTTGCAGCTCCAGACGATTCCGCATGTGCTCTGCTGCGAAGGCACATCAGGGGCAAACATACCAGAGCAAATTAAGAAAGGAGATGGAATTGATATGCGAAGAAAGGAATTAGAAATATTGATACGGCACTTATGTGTTCTGTATGCTGTTGATTGAAAAATTAAGAAATCATGTATTTCCAAGCCACGTTAGTTTAGAGTTCCACTTCAAATATTTTCATGCCTTTGTAGGGTTCAGAAGGAATATTGTTGTTGAGACCTAGGTTGAATTGACCTCGGTTGATGAGGCATTAGCTGCTAGAGCATTGATTGCATTAGTTATGGTTGTTAGTTCAACATATTTGAGAAATATTCTGACTGTGAGAATGTCATGTTGTTGAGACATTGATGGTTGTTGGTAAAAAAAAATTGGTATGAGAGAACAAAGTTATGTTAAGGTTTAGGTAAATTTCGGACAAAATATTGTTTGGAGTTTGGTAGAATTTTGAAAGATCATTGTATTATAGAGAAACTTTGAATAAACTGTAACTAATTCTCTATATCAAAATCGTGATCAAGATGTAATCCTAAACACTTGTTCGTTCAATCATAATAATGAAAGATGAGAGCATATATGAGAATAAAGATGAGAAAAAAATGAAATGAGAACGATCTCTATTTATATATCTTTAAAATAAATTCTGAATACATAAAATTTTTAACTCAACTTAAATAAAATAAATTGAATAATTAAATACAAATAATTTTACAAAATTATTAAAATCAACAAAAATATTTCGTTGAAACAAGATGCTGCAAAATGGTATTTTTTTTAATTTTTTTTTAGAATCTTTCAAAAAAATATAATAAATATTTTTTTAAAAAATTACTCGACAAAAAAATTACGGGACGAATCACCGCGCATCGCATAAAAATCCGCCACATCAGTCAGGAGAAATCTCCTAGTGGGTATCCTATTTGACTTATTCCACTGTGGCGGCTAATGTAGACAAACGAAACAACACGTGACGTCTAACGCCTGACGACATTTCTGCATGACGTCACCCCGAGCATTTAAAGGTATCCCGCGGTTTCTTTGAATTGTTGTCCCGACAGTGTACTGTGTACACGTACATAATATAATAAATAACGGGTCATAATATTACAATATAAGGCAATGAAAGAAGAAGTAAATCAACAATTTTCGCAGCTGCTTGGTGTGTACGAGGATCGTGTTTGGCAATAGAGAAGAACCAGATGAAGATGACCCAGAACCAGAACCAGACTCAGACTCGGCCAACGAAGGTGGAGAGGAAGGTTGTAGAGAAGAACAGGAGGGTTCATATGAAGACCCTCTATTCCCATCTTAATTCTCTCATCCCTAGCTCAACATCCAAGGTACATACCTGCCTCAAGTAGAAAGCTCTTCTTTTGGTTTGATTCGAATACTGAACAACAAACTACAATTTTAAATATTAAAATTGATAGAATTATAAATAATTTTATTTGTATTTAGCTGATCTAATAAGTACTTTAATTACTAGGTGATATTTTCGATTACAGACTTCCAACAAAAATGAATTAATTTGACTTCCAGCTGGTAAGACCAGACAATATGAGATTAAATAAATCGAAATAACGAACTGATTTTTTAAGATAAATTTTTACACCATGATTATATTTGTTAAAGGTTGAATTTTGAACCTTACTAAGTTTGTACACATTTCGTATCTTTGGGCTACAATTTATTTTTTAAAAATATATTTATTTATTTGTCATTTGGACATCACGAAGTGATCTACAGATCTGTGGTATAACATTTTACCACCTTTGATCAACGGTATATATGTTACGACGGGTTCAGAGGTTAAAATGTTTACCTTAGTTTTTTATAGAACAAATATATACCTAATTAATGAACAATGTTGTTGTCTATCTGACATGTTTGTTTTATTACATGCAGGAAGTGCTTCCACTCCCGGATCAGATAGATGAAGCAATAAACCATATAAAGGATCTAGAGGCGAAACTGCAGATGCAAAAAGAAAAGAAAGAGAAGCTCCTCCTCGCCGGAACTTGTCGGACCAAGAAAAGATCATGTAATAATAGTTATAACTGCACCAGCTTCGTCTTAGATCAGCGAAATACATTGATCGTGGAGGCGCCTCGAATGGACATTCGGGTAACAGAATCATCTCTGGATGTAATTCTGGTGACCGGAATGGATAACCAGTTCATCTTCTGTGACGTTGTTCGTGTTCTTCAAGAAGAAGGTTTAGAAGTACTGGACGCCAACTATTCCGGGACGTCCAAGGGTTCGATCATCCATGTTCTACATGCACAGGTAAAGTCAGAGTCGTGCAAATTTTGTACCGAAAAATGTTTTTTTTTCTTCAAAGAGTGGATTACATTACTAGTTGCAAGTATAATAAATTTATTTTGGGTTGGATACAAAAATACTAATTTTTTTTTATTTCCTCGCAGATGGGAGATTCCACTTTGGGGTTTGGTGCTGTGAAGGCGACGGAGAGATTGAACAGGCTTGTTAATGGATTTACAAGCGATCATATATC
>SOPF01027611.1:15695-34788 GCA_012979155.1 Hypericum perforatum
ATGTAAATATCAAATAATGATGTGCAATTGTGTGTGGTAAAATGAATGCTGTCATTAGTTAACGAACGTAAGGGCCATGAAAGGCAGGAAACAGCAAAGTAAAATATAACTTCTGAAAAAGGATAAACACATATCATGGACATATGCTAATTATTGCTTCTGAACATTGCCGTCAAGGCTTAAGCCACAAGGTCAACAAGAAACTGACTTGGCAAATGACAAAACCACATTAATTCATATAAAATCAGTGAATCCAGTGACAAGATATAAAACTGCTTACAATTTTGAGGGGAGTAACATGGCTGAGAATTGCTTTAACAGACCTCACATCAGATCGGCCCTCATGATCAATGTAAATCAATGAACATTTGACTTGTACCTGAACAAAGTTGGAAACAGAAAATTACCGCAGAAAGTCGATTTGATGCACCAACTTACTTAAACTGCCTCTAGAAAACTTGCTTAAAACATGAAGCACTTTGCTGTCTACAATTGCGTGGTTGAAAATGTCCATTAGTCTCTGAACCCATCTTAATCAGGAATTCTTCCCTAGTTTCTCATCCGAAAAATATAAGTCAGCAGTTAATGAATATATACAGTTTAGAGCAGAATGCAACCATCTTTTCTCATCATGAAATTTTCCTAGGGGCCCTCGATTGGCGGAGTTAAATATCATCCTGGTCCTTGTTCGTGCATGTGCTAGAGCAAATTACTTGGCAGAATATTTCTTCATATCATTGTCATTTTCAAATATCTCACGAACTGAAGTCAGACTCATAGATCATGAGTCATGAGCCACATGACAGTAATTCCCTCGACCCCAGGTTCATACCCATATACATCATGTAAATTTGCAATAGGATGAGCATAGAAATTCCAATTGGCCTATAATCTAAGAGTGCAAATGCAGATGGGTATAGGCATAACTACAAATTATATTTAGCTGTGTGCCTCAAGCTCCTAAAACTTTGGCTTTTTTATAACACAACATAAGAAGCAAAGAGAGCCGAATAGTTGAGAAGTTAGATTTTTGCTGTCTTCAAATGGTTATCTGACAATTGTAATGTCACGTAAACAAAACCTGATATTACATGAGTATAATTTTGAACAGCGTAGTCAATCAGGATCTCAGCCCACAAAAACAAATTAAGATAAGTTCTACCATATGACAACAGAATAAATACATATACACAATATGAGAGTTCAATGCATGTCCATAATATAACTTACAGTCAACTCGCTGGAAACAACTTTTGAAGGCTTTGCATCCAATAACAGATTTGCAGATGCTTCATCAAATTTTCCCCCACCATCTCCCATCTGTCACAGAATTTGCATGTCTAGAGCACATCACGGATGGGAGCAGACATTTTATATAAAAAAAGGTGGGAGCAGACAGTGATTAACTTTGACAGAGGATTACAGCAGTTTTCTCAATACTATATCAAGAGAAAATAAATGAAAATCTGGAAAATTAAAGGGGGCATATAGAGAATTATGCCAGTACTCATAAATCAGGCTGGCAGCAAGTTTACAAATTCCAAATCATTTTTGATTGATCAAGCATGCAGACTACGAACTAATGGTTGTTAGCACCCTAAGGAGGGAAGCTTACAGATATCATCTGCAACTAGACAGCTAATATTACAACATAATCTGAACATTAAAATGTGATACTCGCACATTGCCACATTGAATTCTGAAGTGCTAATGGAATACTGCAAACATTTTTTGAAGGTTAAGAATACAGTAACCTCACCACTTAATTGCCATTACACAATTCAACTTTTACTTGACAAATCATTTTAATTAATAAGGAAGACCTGTCCAACATTAAACTAAATGGGCACAGAGTACACCAAAAGCTTACATGCATAGCCCCTTGGTTCATATCTTCATCCTTCACTACGTAATCATCAGGATTTATCACTTCACCAAAATCATCCCACTCTGCGTTGTTTTCATAAAATGGAAACATTGGCGCAACACTAGTAGATGGAGGGACAAACCCATCAATCAGTATATCACGGAATCCATTCTTTTGTGAGCCAACAGCTGCAAGGTACAACAGTAACAATTATTACTATACCGGCAATGATAAATCGTTTATGGTCAACTCACTATACAAAATTACACCAATAGTTTATCAGGAAGATGCCAACCATCAAGTGAAATATGTGCATTTCCAGTATCAACAACCATCGGATCACCCGAGTTATTTTCCGAGCCAATATTTGCATTTGATTCATCTTGCTTGACTACACTAGCTCTGAGTTCCTCCTCCTTCTTTAATCTCTTTTGCTCTTCCTCATAAGCAATTAACTCATCTCCTACCAAAGGAACCCTCTTTGACATTGTAACTTTGACAACTTTTGGGGGAGGATCTGCCTGCAGCATGCGTGCTAAAGTGCCAAACTGACAAAATAAAAATATCACAAGCAAGTGATCAGTCCTGACCAATTTTTTGAGTATGGAACTATGGATCTGGTTGCAAAGCAATTTTTCCACCCAAAATAAAATCAGATCCAACAAACTACCTCTTTATACTCTTAAAATAACAGATGATTCAGGAAAAGCATATACCAAGAGCTTGGGGAACCAATATATCAGCAGAAAACACTTTGCCATCTTTTTCTTTTAACAAAAAACGGGTAACAAATTCAGCCTGATAGTTTCATAGATCCAGTTCCACATCCTCCCTCCTTTAACAAACTATCATTAAATATCCTAGTTGATCATGATGTACAAGTTTTTCATCTATAAACATAAATGACATAAAATGGAATCAATTATCATAATCTGAAAAATTAATTCAAATAATAACCAGTTTTGATGGTTGAGGAATCCTTAAAACTCACCTGACCTCTTTCTGTAAAAAGGACAAGATTTCTGATGTCATTAGCCAATTCAACAAATATGTCATGTGAAAAACCTGCTTCCAGACTGGCCATGGATGCTAGAACAACCTGAATAAGATCTACCGATCAAAATCGTAGAAAGGTTGGAAAAAGATCCACGGCCTGGCTTACAGTCTCCAAAAACTATAAAGAAAGCAAACCTTAGGACCAGGCGGGACGTTGTCAAGTTCACTCTTGTTAACTAAAAGCGTCACATGCCTACAATTTTGACATGGAATATGTTATTGAGACCATTATACCAAGGCAGAAAATAAGTCATACAAACATTAATGATTCTCGTAAACCATGTCTTACAAAATAATTTCCAAAATAGATAGTGTGCAAAAACTAAAAAACCAGTTCTCGAACGACTTACTTTAGAAGAAAGGCGTTATCACGAGAAGTTTCAAAGGACTTTGATATTGAATCACTCATCCACTCCAGGAAACTCTTTGCATAGTCTATTGTACTTGATGAAACATAAGTGAGAAAGAATATCGGATAGTTCAAAAGATGTTGTGCCCAGAACTGCAGGTTACAGAAGTAAAAAAAATTTCAAACACTGCAGTTAGTTGAAAACAAAAGGAAAACTGGATGCGTTTTTTGGCCTTCTGACCTGCTCCAGCATCAGGAGAAGTTCCAATACTCGCCCGGCAGTGTCAACCGGGAGCAAAACTTGTCCACCAGCTTGAAGAGTCCTCAAAACAGTCTTCTCTGAGGGAAAAAATACAAGAGAATACTGAGAGAATAGTTAGCAGAAGATTGCATGATGAGAAAAAGGAGATTCTCGTGGTTCTTTGATTGGATTTGAAAGCTCCATGCTCCTATGGTTGTATATCAGTCCTCACTTTGCAAGATTCGAATGATAAG
Source organism: Hypericum perforatum (assembly GCA_012979155.1). NCBI lineage: Eukaryota > Viridiplantae > Streptophyta > Magnoliopsida > Malpighiales > Hypericaceae > Hypericum > Hypericum perforatum. The sequence goes on from SOPF01027611.1 coordinate 19,463, forward strand.
AGTACCTAGAAACTCCTTATCCCTTTGCTCTCTAGGAGGCGGATTACTCAGAGCATTGTAGGCATCAGTTATCAGAACAGCAGGTCGCTCAAAGGTATTAAGATCAGTGCCATTCAGATGCCTGACAAAAGAAGCAAGGCCAGCTGAGTCATAACTTATTGTTAGACATACTTCTGAGCAACTGATAGCTCTAATTTACCGCAGCTATTATTACTCGAAGACTTTTTACCTCTCTTTCCGATGGTTGAAATCAACTGCGTAAACAACATCTTCCCCGTCTTTTGTTATCTTCCACAATGTACCTCCCAGGAGATGTCCAGCAACATGAGGGGTGATTACAATTCCCTCCCCTTTACCTGATAATTTTTAAAACACAAATGATAGGTGTTCACTTGTAATCTACTCATGTACATTTAATCTGTTAATAAGTATCGACATTAAAAAAAAAAACAAACGTACCCGAAAGATGATGATTCTGCTGGTAGGTTAGTCTGGTAAAGTTTTGGAAAGCAGAATCAATGTCGTCCAGAGTAAACAAATCAAACTCAGAGACTGCCTGCATAGCGACAATCAAGGCCAACCAATAAAATCGACAGTTCCAAGAAAGACAAAAAAAGGCCAACCAAGAAAAGAAAACAACCCTAAACACGCTGGCAAGAAGCAATATACTACCTTGCGTGAGAGGTACTGGTCGTAGAGAGTAAGCAGGCCGAGTCGATGGACGGGCTCGGTGGAGAAGACGGGGGCGGAGAGGCCAAGGTGCTTGAAGGCGTAAGGCAAGGCGCCCAAGTGAAGGGTGTCGGGGTGGGACACAAGGACCGCGTCCACCGTGGATGCCACTCTAGGTGTTCGACGAAATGCCCCAACGAGTTAGGTTAGCTAAGTAGAACTCCTAAAATAAGAATACAAAGGAGGGAAAGAGGGAGGGAGGGGAGGGTTGTACTTGGAGAGAGGGGCGAGGAGGGATTTATCGAAGCGGTCGTTCCAGCCGCAGTCGAGGAGGAAGGTGAAGCCGTCGACGGTGAGGAGGTAGCTCAGTGGGTTCTCGCTGTAGGCCCCACACAGCGGTGTTACTTGCACCGACGTCCCCATTCTCCTGTTTCCGACGGTCCGTCCTTAGCTGCCTGTGCTTCCGGCAGGATTTATTAGGAAGAAAATACTATATCGACTCCCTTTTAGGTTTTCAAAATATATTCCAACACAATAACTCACTATTTTTTCGTAAAAATAACATTGGGAAATGAATTAGATAGATAACTCAGTCATTGAAAATAAATTTGTAATATTATGTTATTCGAAATATTAAATTATCATATGGATCAAAATTTGAATTAGTTATAATGGTAAGAATCTAAATAGCAAATGATATAAATAAAAAATTTATAATTATAAGTTAAAGATGTTATAATTTGGTAGAAAAATTTATTAATTTTTGAGTTATTTCCAGGGTTATTAAACCCGGAGATTGATTTGGAATTAGGTCCAACTTCTAGGTTATCCGATTCGATCAGTCTAATCACTGGTCGGACCAAAATTTTCTTCTTCTTATTTTAATATAATTTTTTGAATTATATATTTGTATATAGGTAAATATAAAATAATAATAATTGAAAAATATAAAACATACCAAATTTCCAGAATTTCCTGTCGTACCGGACACTATTTTTCATCCAAAAAATGACCCAAACTTATGTCCGATTCGTAGTCTAATCCACCAGACCGCATTTTTTAAAATCTTGGTTATTCCGAAAAATAGATTAGTTGGAATAATATAAATAAATTCCAAAAACTTCGTTTACCCGGAAACCAAATCAACCGGGTCGGATCCCAAACTATCTGTCGCATTTCCTAAAAAGGCAAAAACCCACCCGGCCAACAGAAAGTAAAACCCTCGCTCTCTTCTTTCTCTCACAGTGAAGTGGGAAGTCAAAAACCACAAAAACCTCCACCATGGGCCGATTCCGGAGAGCCGGCTCCCCGGCATCCCGACTCCTCTACTCCGTCATCGGCGGCAGCAACAACACAACTCCGTCGCCCCACGGCTGGGGGAAGCTCCTCGTCGCAGCGAGGGAGTGGTCGAGCGCGGCGCGGGCAAAGGAGAGCCAGCAGAAGGACGCCTGGTGGAAGGAGTCTATGGAGCGGATGCGGAACATTGGGATATCAGCCCACATCGACTCCGGGAAGACCACGCTTACCGAGCGCGTGCTCTTCTACACGGGTCGTATCCACGAGATCCACGAGGTTCGCGGCCGGGATGGGGTTGGTGCCAAGATGGATTCTATGGACCTCGAGCGCGAGAAGGGTATTACGATTCAGTCCGCAGCCACCTACTGCACCTGGAACGGCTACCAGGTTGGGGGTCTTCATTTATCTTGTGTGTAAAATTTGGAGCTTTATTGGAATTTTCGATTTGTTGAGTTTTGATCTTAGCGTTTTTTAGGCGAAGGAGAGTAATGTGCGGGGTTGGTTGTTTCTTGGTGGCTAGGTAGTCAGTCCCGGATAGTGCAGTACTGCAGTGTAGCAGTGACCCCCTTAAATACTATAGAGGTGTAGCTGATAGCTGCCATTGGAAAGACTAAAAATCAGTGTACAAAGTAAAGGACTAAAAAATAAATATAATACACAAAATTAAAAAGATCATCATAGGAAAATGGGAGACAGAGGGCCGAAAGGCGGAAAAATTAGTGCACCCCATTTGAATCTGGTCTTTTAATGAGGTAAGAAATTACATATGTGTCCATAGCGCAGCTATTTCACCGCTATAGCGGCTGCTGTGACCACAACTCTCCATAGTGTTTAGCAGCAGTGTGGCATAGCGTAGTGGATACTATGGTTTCTGCTACATATTGGCGCTATAGCGTGGTATTGACTACCTAGTTTGGCAGATGTTGTTTGGAGCTTGAATCGGAATTGTTGCCTTTTTTTTAGATTGAGCCTTTCACTGAACTCTTATAAAGTTGTTTGCTTTGTTCCTTGTTGTAAATGTCTCCTAGGTTCTATTGAATATGTATTGCAAGAGATCCTTATTGCTTTTTGGATTTTAGCTTCATTCGAAGTGGAATCTGTGTTGATTGGTTTCTGTTGTGTTATGCAAAGGTAAATATTATTGATACGCCTGGACATGTGGATTTCACGATAGAAGTGGAGAGGGCATTGCGTGTGTTGGACGGTGCTATCCTCGTTCTTTGTAGTGTGGGTGGGGTGCAGAGTCAGTCTATTACAGTGGATAGGCAGATGAGAAGGTATGGAGTTCCCAGGCTTGCCTTCATCAACAAGCTCGACCGGATGGGAGCTGATCCTTGGAAGGTGTTGAACCAGGTATGATTAGAGGGACGTCAGACACAATGAAATTAGGTTGGATGTTGGGATATTGGGGTATTGTCCTTGTGCATGCGATCTGTTGTGAAATTCCTAATTTTCCAAACTTCGGAACCTGATATATGCAGGCTAGGTCAAAGCTGAGGCAACATAGTGCAGCAGTCCAAGTTCCAATTGGATTGGAGGAGGATTTTAAAGGTCTTATTGACTTGGTGCATTTAAAAGCTCTCTACTTTCATGGCTCCAATGGGTGTGTTGACAGTGCACTGAACTTGCTCTTTCCTCTGCTTGGATGATAGTTTGTCCATACGCTTCCCTGCTTAGACTATCTTGTCACGCTTATGCAGTGAAAAAATTGTTGCTGAAGACGTACCAGCGGATATGGAGGCCTTGGCAGCTGATAAGCGGAGGGAACTGATAGAAATGGTATCTGAAGTTGATGATACATTAGCAGAAGCATTTCTCAGTGATGAGCCCATTTCACCAACGGATCTCGAGGTATTTCAGAATACTAAAAGTTCTTTTTGAGCAAGTAGAAATGGTTGTTTTTGGTGTTACTCCGTTTCCATGGGAATCTAGGAGAGCTGCAGGTCAACTTTGTTGTTTTTATCAGCTTAAGGTAATAGCTTGCTTGATAACATTAAACCATGAAAAAAGGGTCAATTCACCAGAAATGGGCTCGTTTGTAGCGCAAGTCACTTGCACTAGTCATCAGGAGTGCAATTTTTTTTTTCAAGTGCTCAGTTGAATCTGCACGAGTCCATTAAGCAAGTATTGTTTGAAGTATTTCTTAGTTAAGTTGTTAAAAAATTCACGTAATTTTACATTGCAATTTTCCTACTATTAATCTATTTTTAGAGTATGTTGTGATTTTGATGCTGAGGGTATGTTTTTTCTGAGTAGGAGGCAATTCGAAGGGCTACTTTGGCTCAGAAATTTGTGCCTGTTTTCATGGGAAGTGCATTTAAGAACAAGGTACTTATGAGTTACATTGGCATCTTTTTCCATGGGCAATTATTGTAGCCAGAGTCATGTTTTTAAATTGCTAACTGTATTGTTCTGCTCCTTCCAATAGGGAGTACAACCCCTTCTAAATGGTGTACTGAGTTATCTGCCCTGTCCTAGTGAAGTTAGTAATTATGCTCTTGACCAAACGAAGGATGAAGAAAAGGTCTGTATCTTTGTCCTCTTTTCTTGATTCAGTCGTTCTGCTTACCCTTCAGTGTCTGACGAAAAGCTATAGGTCGCCCTAGGTGGGAACCCTGACGGACCTCTGGTAGCTTTGGCCTTTAAATTGGAGGAAGGACGTTTTGGTCAGCTAACATATCTCAGGTTTTACTGGCTTTACCTTTCTTACTTTTATTATTGAAATCAGCTATTTTGTACAAAGTGCTAGCTTGGTGAAAGTTTCTTTTATGCTGACGGTTAAATTTGATGATGTAGAATCTATGAAGGTGTTATCCGTAGGGGTGATTTCATCGTCAATGTAAACACTGGCAAGAAAATTAAGGTCAGTTTTGTTTTCACTTTCTTTGTTTCTTCATTAATATTTTTTACTGGAACTTGAATAGGGAAGGACCTCCTGTTTTGAGTGGATCCTTTCTTTCTTTTGTCAAGTGTTCAAGGATGGATTAAGTTTCACAGCATTCCAGATGATTACTGCTTATATTGTTATATATATTTTTTCGTTTTATGCTGATGCAGAAAGTTTTTTGGGAATGTGTTGAACTTTTTTACCACTCATTAAAAGGTTAAAAAGGAATAAAATAGGCCGCATTCCTTCACTTTATTTGAGTACCGGAACAAAGTCAACAGTGCAAAGAAGAAACGATGAAAATAACTTGTCTGGAAAATGTATTTTCATGTGATACCTCCTAAGTTCCTTTTCTAAAAGCTTGGTAATTAAGAGTGAACATCTATCTTGTGGCCTACAAATGAAAATGCGGCAATGTACCATACATAAATCATGAACTTATAATTGTGATGCAGGTTCCCCGGCTGGTCAGGATGCACTCTGATGAAATGGAGGTATGTTGTTAGGTAGTTTTAGTGACAGCTTATGCTTTATTCTTTAAAGGCTTCTTCTAGATAGATGAAAGTTGAGATCTCTGAAGATGTGACAGCTCTTGTTGTTATCACTCATAATCGATTCAAGCTAGAAGCAGTGACCTGGTTATTTTTATATTTTAATGGTTCACTATATCTGAAGCACTTTGTTTCAGAATCTTGCTCTTTGATTTGGGAAGTACTTAGCTGTAATTATTGAACATAGTGCTGACATCTGAAATTTTAATACCAAGCAGTTTTTGAATTAAGTTATTATCAGGTATTGTTGTAAATTAAAATTTTAAATTATACTAATTGTATATTTTGTAACTGGTATAGGACATCCCGGAGGCACATGCTGGACAAATTGTAGCTGTTTTTGGAGTAGATTGTGCTTCAGGTCTGATTTCTTCCCATTTAAGGGCATTCTCAAGAAGATGGGTCAGGATAAAAATAATATTGCTTTGTGCTTGTTCCAATGATTATTTGTACCAATCTGGCTTTGCTCTTGGGTTTTGGAGAGCTTTCAAATGCTTCCTTTCTTGTTCATCCAGGTGATACGTTTACTGACGGGTCAGTCAAGTATACCATGACTTCCATGAATGTCCCAGAGCCTGTTATGTCCTTGGCTGTTCAGCCAGTCTCAAAGGATGCAGGAGGACAAGTGAGTAACTTCCGTGGCCCATTTCTCTTACGTATGCCTTTTCCCAACTGATGTGTGTATAATCTTCTACAGTTCTCAAAAGCTCTGAACCGATTTCAAAGAGAAGATCCTACTTTCCGTGTTGGCTTGGATCCAGAGAGTGGTCAGGTTTGTGTCATCAAAAAAGTTTCTTCTTAATCACTAATATTGCTTTGTAAATTGCTTTGTAAATGTTACATATGAAATGTCTTGGCAGACTATTATTTCTGGAATGGGAGAATTGCACTTGGACATCTATGTTGAACGCATACGAAGAGAGTACAAGGTTTGTTCTGCTTATGGAAAAATGTTCATTTTCATTTGGCAAGTGTTCTACCAAGAAACAACATCATCTCGTAATCAATATTGGTGCTCTTTTCTGCTTCTCCCTTGAATAGGTGGATGCAACAGTAGGGAAACCTCGTGTAAACTTTAGGGAAACTATTACCGGCCGTGCAGATTTTGATTATTTACACAAGAAGCAAAGTGGGGGACAAGGTCAATATGGACGAGTTATTGGGTAATGAATTCTTTCTTTCTTCTGATTAAGATGTAACAATATGCTGTTGGGATTTTTTTTTTCTCCCTCAGTGCCAATGTGAGGCGTCCTCACTAATTGTTATATATGTCTTTGACAAATTTCTGTACAAGTAGGGCTCATTAAATTGTTTCAAGTTTCCTTCTGTGATCCTTGCATAATTAGTCTGATTTTGGTCCCTTGTCGGGAAATAATGCTTGTACTTTATCTTGTTGATAAATTCCATGTGGTTTAAGTGTCTACTGAGGGCAAGCATTGATATTTAGTATTTGTGCATTCACTTGAAATGCATATTAGATGCTGCATTGTTCCTCAACTTCAATGAAAATCATTCTTATCTGGTTATGACTCTGTTTGGTGATTCCAGAGTCTGCTGTTGCGAATCATAGTTCTTAGATTCCAAATATGATGATATGTTGTTGGAGACCACCAAACTAAAGCTATACCTCAGAGTGTATTTTATTCCTTGTGAGTTTGATGTTCACATACACTGGTTGTTTTTGCATCAAATTGCTTTGTTAGAACTGATCTTTCAAAGTTAAATATCGCATTTTCCTGCATTTTCTGGCATAGAATTTCCCGGAGCATGGTTTATGGTAAGCGTTATGTCACTTGGCTGGAAAACTAACTTCGCCTTTCCTCCTTGATTCGTTTTGCCTACTAGGTACATTGAGCCACTTCCTCCTGGTTCAACAACCAAATTTGAGTTTGAGAACATGCTTGTTGGACAAGCTATCCCAACAAATTTTGTTCCAGCTATCGAGAAGGGATTTAGAGAAGCTGCCAATTCGTAGGTTTCTAGTACTTTTTGCTGCTGTTATAAACTTAATTGGGTTCCAAAGCTTCAGGAATATCATATTTTGAAAGGCAAATTATCCTCAGGTCCCTGATCTTTACATTATTCTCCTATTGGTCCCTCCTTTGTCATAAATGAGTATTAAGTCCCTATTTTATTCAAAAATGTTTGTCTCGGGTCCCCACCGACCAAATCGGACTTTTTTTTAATTTTTTGTCATGTGAAATGACTATTTTACCCTTCACAAAACGACAAATTTCATCATATTTTTGTCGTTTTGTGAAGGGTAAAATAGTCATTTCACATGACAATTTTTTTTAAAAAAAGTCTGATTTGGTCGGTGGGGACCCGAAACAAACATTTTTGAATAAAACAGGGACGGATTAATCATTTATGTAACAGGAGGGACCCAATAGGAGATTTCGGTAAAGACGAGGGACCTGAGGGTAATTTGCCTTATTTTGGAAGTTGGAAATTTCATGTTTTTCCTAATAAAAAGAAGAAAAGCTAGTGATTACAAATCCATCCGAGAACTGATATTTGGAAGAGCTGGAGATCACTTTAGTGCAACAGTATGAATATGCTAGCTCCCCTACACTTTCCTACGTCATTTAAGCAATCAAATAGCGTCTTAAGATCAAGTGGGAATCGATTTTTAAGTTAGTTGCTATACTCTATTACATTGTTTTATAATTTCTCCTGGGTATAGTTTTTCACTTGAGACTATTTATCACAGCCGAGTTGACTCTGGATATTTTTACACGTTGTAGGGGTTCATTAATTGGGCACCCAGTTGAAAACATCCGCATCTGTTTGACCGATGGTAATTCCCATGCGGTGGATTCCAGTGAACTTGCATTCAAATTGGCCGCAATATATGCTTTTAGACAGGTTTTTTTTTTCTCTCTCTCATACCATGTACTGTAGAATGGTCTATCCTTGCTTGTATCAGTGATTCCGAACTTTGTTGTCGTGCTTTGGCGCAGTGTTATACAGGTGCCAGACCTGTGATATTGGAGCCGGTAATGCTTGTCGAATTGAAAACGCCATCGGAATTTCAGGGCGCTGTTTCTGGTGATATTAACAAGTGAGTTGGTCTTCTGTCTTCTTCTCATTATGTCTCTTTCCCTTTGCTAAAATGACTTTGACTTAATAACACCATATATTTATTTTTTCTAATCCAGGAGGAAAGGTTTGATTATTGGAAATGACCAAGAAGGGGATGACTCAATAATTACTGCCCACGTAAGTTTTTCTATTCTTTTTCCTTTTCTTTTGACGAAAATGACTATCTTCTACGTAAAATTAGATTCTTGCAACTTCAGATGTCTGGCATTTTTTCTGACTTGCCGTATCGATTCACCTTTTTAGGTCCCTTTGAACAACATGTTTGGTTACTCCACCGCTCTTCGTTCCATGACCCAGGTGAGCGAGCCGTCGGCTTTATTTCAATTTTCTCGCAGCATATAAGATCCTCCTGCTCTTCTAACCACCATGAATTTCTTGCTTTGCAACAGGGGAAAGGCGAATTCACGATGGAATACAAAGAGCACGCGCCAGTTTCACATGATGTGCAGATGCAGTTGGTAAATACCTATAAGGCCAGCAAGGCGACTGAATAGATATTCCCTATTATCAGTCAGCTCCATGAAGTCAACATTAGCCTGAATTATTCATTCAATATCAGTCAATGGAACTGTTCTTGATAGATACAAACATGTTTGTTCACCACTAGCACGACGACAGACATGACAACGGTCGAATTACGGCGTCGGGTTGATCTGATCTGTACGGTCAGTTTGGTAAGCAGATAATTTTAAATAACATCAGATAGGTGAGTCCCAGTTTTGACTACAGATGTTAAGTGTTTTGGCAAAAAAAATATTGTATTTACATCATATACCAATCTTCTGATGGGACGGGATGGGATGTGATTGACGCCAGATAAATACAAATATAATGGTGATTGTTTTTATTTTTACTCTTATTTTACAGTGTAAAATTTTTAGCTCGCTCTATTGGGCATTTTGGAAGAAATTTTTTTTTTCTGGTTTATACCATTGGAATTTATTGGTGACTAATCCAAATTAGTCAAGTAAGATTTTTGTACAGTTTGGCGCGAGTACTTCAGCGCAAATCATTTAATGCTACTACTTTCTGATTTTTTTCCGATATTTTTTAACAATTTTTTTTTTTGAATTATCATACCCGATACGATGAGTGGTAACTGGTAAGTACAACCTGCGACAAGTGACCTTCGAGGTCTTGTCTCCGAAAGTAAATCCAGTCCATTGTAAAAGTCAATGCGTTGGGCCGCACGATCACAGCTAATTTTGTTATAAATTAACTTGCATGTTTAGCTTAGTTCTTAAATATGAAATTATTTTATTTGTGATTGCTCTACCAGCAATCCAATCCGTTCAAAAACTAGCCATCCTCCGAAGTTTTTAATACAAATTTAGTTTTCTACGCCAAAGTATTTATATTTATTTTCCATCGTTTCACACTTTTGAAATTGCCGCATCTCATGCCGTACATCCATTATTTTAAGAGACTATACTGACACGTCTCATAATTTCAGTAATTTTAAAAAAGGTAAGTTATGTTCAGGTCGCAATGGTAAGGTCAAATAGACGTGTGATCTAAATTTATTTTATTATACTCTTATATCTTTCCCTAACATCATTATTTTTTTTTTCTTAGTTTATGTTTTAAATGACTTTCATCTTCTCATGTCAATTTTCGGTGAACACCGACTCTTATCATCTTCTCGGGTAAATCATTCAAGCAAACAACAATTGATCTCCGTTGGCATCTTTTTTTAAACAATAACTCACCAATTGTTTTTCTTGATTTTTTTTAAAAAATATAATACTCGCTTATCTAATAAATAGTCAATCTACTAGATCTTGCCTCCGAAAGTAAATCCTAGTCTTTGTACATGCCAGTGCCTCGAGACATACGATCACAGCTAATATTGTTTTGAATAAATTTGCATGTTAGCGTGGTTCTTAAATAAATTTGTGATTTTTCTTCCGACAATCGAAGTCTAAGTCAATATCTATCCGTCCCTGGAAGTTTTAAATATAAATATGGTTCTCTACGCCAAAATTATTTATATTATTTCCCATCCCTTCACAGATTTGAAATTGCCCCATCGCATGAAACACATCCATTTTTTAAAGAGAAAAGACCGACAAATCTCATAATTACAGTAATTAAAAAAATGCATTAATGGCCCGAAATTCTAAGTAAACAATTTATTTTGTCATTTTGTCATATCAAATTATTTTTTAAAAATAAGTTGTAGACCTATTTATCAAAAATTAAACCAAAGACATCATCAATTTTTTGTGTGATACAAAGACGTCATTAATTTATATTACGTGTTGTGTGCTCTAAAGTAGGGGTGAGTTTGGTGCGGTGTGGTGCGGTTTGGGCGAAAACCGACACCGCGACAACTATTTTTTTAGGAAAAAATTAAACCGAACGGTGCGGCTTGTGCGGTGTCGGGGTGGTGCGGTGTGACGTGCGGTTTGGGCTCAGCCCATTTTAACAGGCCCAAATCGATAAAAATAATATATAAATTTGAATTAAATTCGAAAAAATTGTAAAAAATTACAAAAAATGCAAAACAAATAGGTGGCCAATAAGAAATATGGTCATGAAGAGTAACTTTTTAAAAATATATTATATAAAATATGTATATATACATATATATACCTTTTAAAAAAAATTACATATACATAGTGCGGTGCGGGGCGGTTTTTCGCGCGGTGTGGTGCGAAAAACCGCACACCGCACCATTTTAACGCGGTGCAGTGCGGGGTGATACTTTTTTCCTCCTAAACCGCGCGGTTTGTCAAAAGTGCGGTGTGGGGCGGTGCGGTGCGGGCGGTGTGCGGTTTTTGGCGGTTTTTTGCTCACCCCTACAGTCTAAAGTCTGTGATTTTAACGTTTTCAATGTTAGTCTTTGTTTATTGGAAAAGCCCATCCCTTTTATATTCTTTCTTCTTTTTTCTTTCGGTTGTTGCGTCACTGTTTGCCATCTCCGTTTCTGGGTTCAGTTCTGCCTCTACCTAATTTTTTTTTTTGTCAAAGATACTGGAATTCTATGTTATAGTAGTAATGCCGTACAAAAACTGGATTAATTAAAATTTTATTAATTTATTAGATCATCTAATCAGTTCTACAAATTTTTATTTTAAATTATAATTTTTCAAAATGAGTTAAAATATTTGCATTAGTTAGAAAAGTTACAATATAAGATAGATAAGAAAGTATTAGCGACATGCGTTAATTACTTTTAAGGATAAAAAAAGTTTTAGATAAAAAAAACAAGTAGACACAATCTAAATTTAATGCCACAAAACTAAGCTTCCGACTGAAAAAGTTTGTCGTCTTTGTTCTAGCTAATTAATCCCAATAAAAAGAGTTATGTCTTCCAAGATACAAATAACCAAAAAAATGTTTATAAAGATTACTCGTAAACACTGAATAGCTTTGATAAATGTTGACACTTCGTATTTAGGAATGCTAATCCATGTTGAAAATACCAATCCCTTTTTACACCGTGAAGAAAAACAGTTTAATCTATAACCCAATATATTTATATTAAGGGATTTCCAAAAGTTTTAGTGTATTTAAACCACAAGATTTGTTTGGTGGGTTATAGAACATGGTACCAAAAATGTCTTGAAACAATAAGGTATGTTAACTTTTCCCTAGTATATATTTTTTAATGTTTCAATTAATTCAAATTTAAGTTAAATAATTTTTTTAAAAATAATAATAAATTATTCAAATAAATATTAACATTTATTAATTACCGAGTAATCAAACTCTGATATTTTTTACCCTCGTGTGGGTGATGAGTCTATTTCGTAGAATTAATATTTTTCGGTTACGCTGTGCTCTTTCTGGATATGTCACCTATGAGATCGAGGAGCACGCAAATCCCAGAATAATTAATTGGGGTCAACATAATATTTAATAGAGTCGACGTGATTAACATTAAAAATTAATAGCATCTACCATAGTTTTAAAAGAAGACCAAGAGAAAGATTCGGATTTTGGTCTAGTTTCCAGTTCGATCAATTGGACTTTAAAAATTAATAGCATCTACCATAGCATCTACTAGATCTTCTTTATTATATACTTTAAAAGTTTTCTCCTCGTTTCTCCTCCAGAAGCTGGCTGCCTCATCTTCTATCTCCGGCCGGCAGCCTCTTCCTCTAACCGATATTTTGATTTGGGACAAAAATTTGGAGAAATTTGATAGTTTTGGAAATTTGATTTCTAATTTTGTCCCTCAAGCTAATTAACCAAAAAAATTTAGGTTAGAAATTTGGATGAACCATTTGATCCAACTGGATTTTGTCTAGTTAATACGCTTGACATTTTTATGATCAAAGTCGATACAAATTTTGTTCCAAGTAGAAGTTTAACTAGTCAGATCGCATTTTTTTAAAACTATGATATCTACGACAATAATATTATGTAAAGGCATAAAGAAAATAAGCAATTGGCTAATCGCATTCAGCAGGACAATAATGAGAGACAAAGATAAAGAGCAAACTTTATTCATTCTTGGAGTTTGGATTTCAATCTTATAAATATAATAGATATAATTGTTGATAGATATTTTTTTAAAGAAATTACAATATTCAACTCTTTATATGGAAAGTTTATAAATAAAATAAAATACAAGGAGCATCCGTCATGATCGTGATGGTGTGGGGAGGTAGGAAAATATATCATGAAAAAAAATGATTAGTTAAATTGTTTTACTTAAGTACAAAACTAATGGTCTGCTGTTAGTATGTCGTTGATTTTTAATTTTTTTAAAATGTAGATATATCTTTTTTGAGGGATAAATCATTCTTTCTTTATCTATCAAATTGCTAATGAATTTTAATTTGTTCATACAATAATTATAAATAAAAAAAACCCATACTTCCCCGGTCCAATTGAAAGGTAGATATATTAATAAAAAGGAAACAGTACATAATTACAACTTTCGTCGATTTCTAGTTGTCTCATTTTAAAAAGTTGAGCGATTCATTTGTAATTTTTTTTAATTGTACCTACAACTTTTTAATTGTTCCATGATCCAATTGATTATTCGACAATTGTCCGCCGTTGATATCACCGGTAGGTAAGAGTGAGCAAAATTAGGAAAGCTACACATCCCCTACTTCCTCTATAAATGGAGGAGAGCTCATGTTCGATAGCAACACCACCAAAGCAAATACATAGTTGCGAAGTTTCCTCTGAGATTAAAAAAAATATATATATTTTAGTTACTTTCTTATCCATGGAGTCTATAGCACCTGACGCGTCGCAGCCTTCAACTGGGGTGACCGAATCTCGTCCCGGTTACTATTTCCCTCCAGATATGTGGAGAGATCGCATTGCTTCTTTCCGGTTGGCCCAAGATGTGAGCGAGACTTGCTCTCATCAGCTTAACCTTCTCTTCTTTAATATATATATATATATATATATATATATATATATATATATATATATATATTTTCGACCATGGCATAGTAATTTTTTATATTTTTGTGACTTTAACATTGAATAAAATTCTATTACCACTTCAACTAACCCTTATTGATTTTAAGACAATGATGAATGTTTATCAACGTTGGTTGGTATTTGTGTAAAATTGCAGAAGCTTGAATGGTATGATGGGGAGGTAGAGATGGTGAAGAGCAAGGTGGAAATCATGCTAAAGAATGCTTCCAGTGATGCAGTGGAGAGAGTAAAGTTGATCGACATATTATGTCGTCTTGGTGTTTCGTATCATTTTCAAGTTGAAATCGAGAGATACTTGCGTCATATTTTTGACACGGAGATTGATCTTCTAGACAAAAAGGATTATGATCTTTACACTGTTGCAACTATATTTCGAGTTTTCAGACAACACGGAATCAAGATACCATGTAGTAAGATTTGATATCTGAAATTCATCTCAAAGAATACTTGTTGATCATACAACATCATAACAAAAAAATTTTTCATTTTTTAACTTGTCAGGTGTTTTTAACAAGTTTAAGGATACCCAAAAGGGAAGGTTCAAGGATTCCATTACCAATGATCCCAAAGGCGTACTAAGTCTGTTCGAAGCTTGTCATCTTTCCATGCACGGGGAAGATATTCTCGAAGAAGCCCTGGCTTTCACTAAGAAGCATCTGGAGCAACTAGCTAAATCGAAACCCGACATGGAAGATGAGATAACCAGTGCCCTAACGCTTCCGTTGCACAAGAGTTCGCCCAGGGTCAAAACCCTAGAATTCATTTCTTTCTACGAAAATTATGAGCCTCGGGATGACGTGTTGCTCAGGTTTGCGAAGCTGGACTATAACCGGGTTCAGTTACTGCACCAGCAAGAGATAATTAGTATTTACCAGTAAGTTAGCTAATTGATTTTGATATGATTAGTTGGTCGCTAAATCTAACTTTATATCTGAGTATGCTTTTGGATAGTTTTATCATATATAACGGTCGATACGACATAATATTGTTATTTGTGAGTGTTTGTTTTAAAATTTTGTTTGGATACAAAAATTCTAACATAATATTAATCGAGTTGATGTTGTGATTGTTGTTAATGTTGCATGATAAGTTTTATCATTCAATTTAAGTTTCATGTGATATATATTTATGTAGGTGGTCGAACCAACTAGACTTTGCATCCAAGTTACCGATGGGAAGAAACAGAATCATAGAATTCTTCTATTGGAGTGCCGGTACATATTTCGAACCCAAGTATGCTTTCGCTCGGGAAGGATACACCAAAGTGTGCTACCTTATAACCTTTCTTGACGACATTTATGACACTTATGGTGATTTTGACGAACTCCCGATTCTTACTGATGCAATGCAGAGGTAGTTTGACCCGACAGAAAAATCGCTTTAGTATTTTATGGTTCGTTTTTTTT
>SOPF01027611.1:44788-61154 GCA_012979155.1 Hypericum perforatum
GGCCGCTATGTACCAGACTTGGTCACCTACAAGGTAATTAAATATGACCATAATATCAGAATCTATGTATCATGCTTTTACTTCAAACTTATGTTACATTATGTTGAGTTAAATGAGATTAAAAGTCCAATTGCAAGGTCTAAACAGGAGGTCCACGATTAGAAGTGGATTTTTTGTACTACAATGATTGGAGTAACAAGTATTTTTTTTTTAGTTTATAAGGAGAAAATTTCATGTTAGCTAGCAATTACAAGTGGCACTCAAAAAATAATTGAACTAAGTGTGAGGATGGTGTTACACCATCCGAGCACGTGCACATGCACAAGCACGAGCATTTTATCTTGTAGTACATCGATCTTAGAAGTACTTAGTCATTGTATCTTAGGGACAATTTTCGCAAGTTAAATGGGATGAGATAGTTTTTCTTCAAGGTAAGGACGAAATAAAGGTCATGTATAGTTAAAAAATTAATTTAATAAAGAACTAAAATAAGTAAAAGTCAAGCGTTGAGTATATATAGAAAATCAAAAAAAAGAGTCTAACTCTTTTCTCGACTACACAATACGACAACCAACATTATGTATTTATTCGTATTCACTGATTTTTTGTGTATGATATGATGCATAATGGACGTGGTGTGATGAAGCGCGAAGAGAAGTGCAAGAATGTCACGAACGCATTCAGCAGTTACAAGAGAGAATATAAGGCATCGGATGAGGAGACAGTTGCTGAATATAAGAGAAAAATCTGGAGCACATGGAAGACCATAAACGAGGAGTTGATGAGGCAGTCTGAGAACGTTCCCATGGAAATTCTGATGCCAGTTGTTAATTATGCACGTCTCATGGAAGTCTTTTACAAGGACGAAGATGGACTTGCTGATGGGAAGCACGCTGAGGGTTTCATCAACAGCCTCTTCTTTGATCCCGTACCCCTCTAAAGCATAGAGAAATGGGATATCATTGGAAGATTCTAATTATGTTTTAAATTAGTTTTTCTAATAAGTTCGAAATTGGCATGGACTATTAGCGTTTTGGTTGTCCATGTGTTGTCTTATTTGTGTGTTTATGTCGCAGTTCGATGCTTGGTCATGTTCTCCATCATTTTTGGTGGTTTCTTCGATCTGGATCTAGCTTGGTCGTTTTTTTTTTCTTTTTTATGACTGGATCAGCTTAGGCTGGATGTGTTATTATAGATGGATAAATTTGTGTCAGTTGACTTTATTCGATTTCCACTCTTATTTACATGCATCTTTTATGTATTCAAATATTTTCGAGATTGTATCTATCATATAACTTCTTAGTTATTCTCATTGGTATACATCTCTAATGTATTCAAAGGTCTTCGAGGCTGCATCTATAATATAACTTCGTCCAATACTTGTCTTAGTAAGTTGGCAATTTGGAGAGCTTGGCAAACTTTCTAAAAATATAATTATAAGATTAGACCAGAAAACTTGTTTTATGAATCAAGGTCGAAACTATTAGTCCCGTGTGTTTGTCGAGCTCATTCTTTCTAATATAATCAGCGCCTATTCGCAGGCATAAACTTTATCAATAGATACACAATATCATGGAAGGTATTCTTCGGCTGAGTCAATGGAGTTATTTTATTTTAGGATACAATACAATTCTTATGGTAATTTTTTACACAAAATAATAATATTTGGAAAATTACATTTCAATTAATGACGCAATCGTAGAAATTTTTTGTTTCCCCCAGTTACTGTATCATAGGATTGTTATATTCGGCTGATAATTTTATGTTAGTAGATTGATAATTGGGATATAATGTTAGGAAATTCCATTTCCTAATAATTTAGTAGACTACATATTTGTTAACTAGTTATATTAGTTATTTGCCTAAATAAGTTATTATGAAGTGATCTATATTTAGGAAGTTTGTGACTGTTCGAAATCCATGGCTGTTCGAATGCTCGTGATTATATTACTTCCGAAATGAATATAGAATTAATGAACATATATCAAATATTGGCTTATTACGAAAATTATGAGAACTCTATTTGACCAATATATAAAGACCCTAGGTTATGACTCCCAAGACACTAAATCGATCACGTTTCCATCTTCTTATCAAGAAGACGAATGGATGCCGTTGAAACATGAGAAAATTTAGTTGAGAAAAACTACAAATCACTATGTTCGGGCATGATCCATTGTTCATCATTGTTGTGAAGATTTTGTATCAAGTAGACGATCATTAACGATGAATCTATTTATTTTTTTACGAATCCTTAACTATTCAACATGATAATGAGCTTGGGTTAGTAATATGAATTATATGTAACATATAATACTAGTCTTAGTTTCACAAATTGCATGATTCTATAGTGGTCAGTTATATAAAGTAAGAATTTTGATATATTGATGTTCAATGAAAACAGTGAATTAAATCAAGGAGAAACAAGACAAACAGACCCTTGACTTCAAAATTAATAAATGGAATAAAAGTAAACCGGTCCTTTTATATAAAAGCAACTTTACCACTATAAAATCTCCATCAGTAACACTAAAATAGAATCAATCTCAAACTAAATAAAACTTTTAAACCCTTCCAACAACAAAGCTACCGATCATGACACAAGCACCCAACACCAACCCAGCAACCGAACTGGGAACAACCCTCTTCGAGCCGGACTTTCCCGGAGACGGGGCCGGAGTGTCTGCATTGTCGCCGGGTGGAGGAGCCAAAGAAGGAGACTTGCTCGGTGGGGGAGCAGTAGTTGAAGGTGGTGGAGATGAGATAGCAGGAGAAGGAGGCGGTGGTGAGGCCTTGGTTCTAACGGCCATAACAACGGTGATGAGCCTCTGGCCGTTCTGGCAGCGGGTGACGTTGCCGGCGATGAAGAAGAAGGGGCCGGAGTGGTCGAAGGTGAAGGTCGAGTCGCCGTCCGACAGGGTTTTGCTGTGGCTGTTGGTGTTGCATGAGTTGTAGTCGTCCTTGTCCACGACCAGCACCGAGTCTGACCCTTTCTCGTACTTGAAATCTTCATATTGACCATCCAATAAATTACTTAGCTTTATAAATACACTACTCCATACGGCATCATCATAGATTTGGACTTTTCCAACTGTTTACTTAAATTAGGCTCGTTATTTGTAATTAGTAAAAATCGATTTTCAAATCCTTAAATCGATTTACTTAAATAGATTTGCAATTGAATTTTATTTTATTGAGACTAAACCTATTCGAAATCAGACACAGGGTAAAACATTTGAAATAAGGTTTACAATAATAGTTAGACAAGAGACATACAGAGAGTGTCGTTGACTTGGAACCTGTTCCTTTCAGCCCAGTGGTTGTAATCCTCGGAAGGCTTTAAAACCCACCCATCTTTCCCACCAACGTAGAATTTGTAGGCTCTCGAGGACCCAATAAGAAGGGACTCAACGAGCAACATCACCAACGTCACAAAAGTCCCACATTGCAACAATTGTGAAGACGCCATCTTTGATCTGAATTCAATTACCTTTTTGGGAAATTTGGTTGATTTAGCCAACTTATTCTCCGAAGTATCTATTTTAGGAGGAAGAGGAGTAAGAAAGTTGGTAGAAGATTGGAGGAGTAGTGAGAGTTAGAGTTGAGGTTGGTGGAAAAATTTATAGGGAGGCTCTTGGTATGTTACCGTTGTAAAGCGTGAATTGGGAGGTGATGAATTGTGTGAAGTACTTGGAAAGATATCCGAAATTGGAATAGTGAGATCAAATAATTTAGATTTGGACGAGTGTATTGTTGTTTTTGTTTGGGCTCGGTATTAATTATGCGTTGTAAATGTGAGAGAAGCGTTTCAAAGGGGTAAAAAGAGAGCTGATTGGCATCCATTTTGTTCTGTATAATTTGGTCAGGGGATCCATTACACGTTGCGACATGCAGGGGACTTAACGGTCATAAGTGAGGTGTATTTTAATTTGCATTGAATTAATTATTTTTGAAAAGGATATTGTATTGAATTAGTTGATGGTTTCGTTGTTATGGGTTGCAAACCGAAACACATACAAATGGCATTTTTTTTGTTAACCCATTTTGTGAAAGCCAGTAACATTGTTGCATTTTTCTATCACGTGAAAAAACTTAACAATATAACTAGAAATTGGTCACGAAAATGTGAGTTTTGGAAGAAAAAAGATATCACTACATTATACAAAGTTAACCACAACTGGTAACAAAATTAAATCATAAAGTGGACCTTTTTCTAAAAGATTAAATCTCTTATATTAATGCCGTGGACATCAACCGGTATTATTTCGATAATGCGATATGATAATTTTGTGTCAAAGCGCCGGGATTTAACGGCGGGCGGGTGCTTTTATCCCAGATAACGAGGAGCTAGGACGGTCTGCGCCGTCGCTGATGGGCTGCAAGTTTAACGAACATGTGAACTCGTAGCTTCTAGTTAATTATTCTTTGTTAAAAGTATTTAATATTTATAGTCCAGTTTATATTTATCATTCCACTTTTTTAATTATGATTTTAGCTACTTGAATAACCAATCTCATTTTTTAAATTAATTACAATAGAAGGCATTGAACGGATTTTGGTGTAAAATGAATGCAGTTCAACTAAACATTGATGCAATGCTATTTTAAATTGGTATGTGTGTAGTGTTACCATATAACTGCAGAGTCTATGGTATGTACCAATAATATGAGTCAAATTTCTGTTCAGTTGCAATGGGTCCTTATACCATTCTACACACTATCACTTTTACCAGAAAAAAATCTAGAAAATATTGTCCAACAAAACAACATAACTTTGATATTACGATGTTTATATCTAAACTTAAATTTCAATAATCTCATAAAAAATAAATTCTAGGGCAACAAATTAATACATCCACGCGGGGGAGAGTTGAGAAATCAGAAATGAATAAACCAGAGGATATTAGAGTTCAAAATTGGATAACTATCACGACTTGAAAATAGACATAACAAATGTTCGGGATGCAAAGTATCTCGTTCGAACATCTACTTTGGTTTATTCAATTATTAAATTAACCAATCAGCTACGTGGTTATTTTCCGGAAAGTAACGATAGATTCCTACATGCCATTGAAGACGACGGATGAGGTTCCCCGAAACAGCAAAATAGTTTAGGTTGGTAACAACAATCTCAACAAGAAAATTCATAGATGAAACTTTTAACAACTAACATCAACTCTTTGGAAGGGGGCGAATCAGGGTCAATGGTGAAGAACCCATGTTGCTGACCTTGGAATTCAACGTATCTAATATTCTTTCCCCAACTCTCTAGGCTCTCCGCGTAATCCTTGGCCCGGTCCTTCAACAAGTCGCTTCCTCCGACCACAACCAAAATCGGATCCAACTTGATGGGCTTCAGGTCCACGCTGCGTGGACCAAATGGATTGATGAGTGGGTGATCGGTGTTGTCACCCACCGGAATTGATAATCTCCAGAACCTTGACCCAAAAATGTAAAGGACAAAAAGAAATTAGATACGAATTGTCTATTGTGAATTTCTTACCGAATAGTCTTTACCCCCCAAAAAAATATGCTGTGCATTAGTTCATTGCAAAGCGCCAAATCTTTCGAGTAACTAGGTTTCGTATATGTTATTTTACATTATTAGTATTTGAAATGTTTGTATGATTTAATGAATGTGATTATTTTCTTCTAAAAATGTACATCTACAAGTTGGGGTAGAAATATTTTATGGTGATAACAACATACCAAATTGGCAAAAAATTTAACCAATGATTTTGTGTTAAATTATCGAGAGCCAATGTAGATTATGTATAGTTCATCATAATTAAAAATTCATAATTTGATAGATTCATTTACTTTATAAATTAGGTTCAAAGACTTACCACATTCAACTATTACAACAATCAATAACCATTAATCTACCTTGGACCCTCAAATGATATAAGAGCATTGTATAATAAGAAACGATCAGAATTCAGACTATCGCAACAAAAAATGTAAGATAGTTAAAATTGCATGTTGTTACAATTTTAAAGTTGCTGTTTTATATAAGATAGTTATCGGAGGTCAGAGAAAATCATCCAAAATCAAACAAACATCACATGCATACCAAACTTGATGCAAAACCTTAACAACTTGAAAATACTTGCAAAACCGAACCTGTCTATGAGCTCCAAGTTGAGGAATGCATCTTTGGGCCCTTCAGCCTCCGACTTAGTCCACTCCGTCCCACCAAAAAACGGCGCCAAAAGCACGTACCCCCTCACCCTCACCGGACCCAGCTCCGGCGAGCCAGCTCCAAGTCGAACCGCCAAATTATGTGCTATGTTCCCACCTGCCGAGTCCCCGGAGATGAACACCTTCCCAAAGTCAGCCACGTCGACGAGCCAGGGGTCCGGATCCTCGGCCTCGGCTTGCCCCTGGAGCCACTTGACGGCCATGAAGCCGTCTTCGATGGCCGCGGGAAGCCTGTTCTCGGGCGCCAGCCGGTAGTCCGGCGACACCACCACGGCTTGGAGCTGCATGGCCAGCTTGAAGCAGTAGTTCTGGCAATTGGGCCAGGTCCGAGAGCCGATACAGAAGCCGCCTCCGTGGATGTAGTAGAAGACGGGAAGCTTCGCGGTGGCTGAAGCTGGCTTGTAGAGGCGGAGGTGGAGGCCGTGGGCCGGGTCGAAGAGGGCGTCCTTCCATAGCACGGAGGCGTCGTCGTGCACCGGGACTTTGAAGCTTGGCTCGGTGGAACGCCATGTTGAGCCGTCGCTGTACACGCGTAGGACGCCTCGACACTCGTCGACCTCGTAGAAGGGCTCGGCCATGATCTCGAGGTGTGGGAATATATTCTGTTTGGTTGAAAATTAAGTGTGAATATATGGTTAATGTGTAATAGAAGGGTAAGAGTTTGGCAAATAGTTTAAAAAAGGCGGCCAGCTAGGTTTTATATCAGTTGGTTTCTTAACACTTGTTAGGTGGATTGATTAAATTTTAGGGAAAGTGTAACATTTGAATTTCAAATAACAATATTATGTATCATCGTTTTTCTATGAGATTTTGCGACAAAAATAATTTTAGTACAGTTTTCGATAGCAACTATCATACTATCACATGGGGGAGTCACTGCTCATAGGAAGGATGAGGAATTGTTGGACATATTACTATATACGAATATAGATATATATATAATTATATATATATATTTATATATGTATTAATAAAGAATATTGTATTTAATATTAATGCATTTACAATAATTCATATTTAAATCATTTGATTAATCTAAATTATGTTTTTGCTGGTTGATTTTAGGTGATGGATCATATAGGGGTAAGTTCGAGTGGTTTGCTAATTGATGTATTTTGTTTGCATGTTTCTGTTTTTGTATGACTGTGCCGACATTCTTTATCATTTGGTTTGGCCGTGTAGGACAATGAGTAGGTTTCTCTGTTTTTGTTTCTTTATACCGAATGTCGATTCCAAGAGTTTAACTTTGGATCTTCTTTTACTCTTTTCTTCTTGAATGTTTATACGATTGCTATATAAATTTTAAAAAATTCTTATTAAATTAGTTGAATTGTTTAGTCTCTTTTTTATCTAGAATCAAACATTGTTAACTCTCAATTACCTGATACACGTGGATGGATTTTCTGGGTCGAAATGGCATGCAGGCCCAATCAATATTCACGTTTTGAAGCTCGTCTGGGGCCTGCAAAAGTCCAGGCCATAAAAAGAAAAAAAAAAGTTTGATAGATATGAATTAAAACTCTACTATATTAGATGCGTGCAGCGTGTCGTATAAAAATGTTATAATTTAATTATAGTCTGGAGTTTCATTCTTTAAAACTTTGTAGTTTGATGAATTTGCGGCCTACCTGTCGAAAGCGAAAAAAAAATGAGGGCTTAAATTATAGATTTGATGTCATATCTTACTATGTTAACGAAAAAAGAGATGTTTTGTTTCCAAATCAAATATATATTTTGTGACGAGCTTAAAACTTCATTCTTAATGTTTTCTTAATCACTTGATATCTGACATCTATTAGACGAATTAGATTTTTGTTACCGTTATCAATTTTAATATTGCTGAAATAGATCTTAACAACTTTGATTAGGTTGGAATCGTTATTGAATGTGACTCGTCATAATTTTAAAAAATGTTGGAGGTATTTAAAGAAAATTTTAGGGACCGCATTGCATTTCAAATCAAGGAAAGGGACCAAATTGTAAATGTATGCCCTTACTCCTAACCCAGAAGAAAAAGGTTAATAACAGTTTGGCGACCAACCGCGAGGAACTGAATCCAACAAGAACCCTAGCTCCTTCTAAATCGCGGTGGGGTTTCGCCCAGCCGTAATCGCATCATCCGGCTGCTAAAATTAGGGTTTCGAGAGAGAGAGAGAGAGGTCTTCAATGGCGAGAGGAGGGAAACGGACAGGGAAGCCGTTGATTGAAGATAGCGACTCAGAAGATGGGGGGAGAGTTCGCGCCGCGGCGGCGGCGGAAGAGACCAGCGACGACGACGCCGAGGCTAACGCCGACCTCAGCCTGCTGGTTGCCGAGAGGGCAAAGCTAAGGCGGCTCGGTGCTTTGAACGGTAGTCTCAGGGCGTGCACCAGCGGGGATTTGGCTTCTTCGTCGTCGGCCGATACGGTCGATGGAGTGAACGGAGAGGTGAAAGGGACAAAGAAGAAAAAGAAGAAGAAGAAGCAGAAGTTGCGGAAAGAGGATGATGGAAGCCGGTCTGCGGTAGGAATCCGTGAGCTGTTTTGGTTTTTTGATTTAGCTTTGGCAGTGCTTATTTGATGCGTTCTTGTGCACTCTGTTAGGTTATGGATTTAGTTGGAGAAGAGAATGCCGAAGCAGTTGAGAAGTTGGAGGCAGCGGTTGAAGCTGCAGAAGTAGTTGGACCGGTGGATGACAAGGTGGCTGAGGTTCCGGACAGCCTTGAGCTGCGAAAACTTCTCGTGAGTCTGTATTTCTGCTTGTTGCAAAGTGATTTTGAAGGTATAAAACTATAAAAGAGAAGAGGGGGTTATACAGGTTGATTCAGTTGTGTGTTTTCGTGTTTATGCTGCCAGAGGGGGCCGAGGTATTTTGATCCTCCAAGTAGTGAGTGTACAGCATGTTATAACTGCTATAACTGCGGCGAGGCAGGGCATATGGCTGTGAATTGCACCGCGGAGAAGAAGAGAAAACCGTGCTTTGTTTGTGGATCATTGGACCATCACGGCTTTCAATGTGCAAAGGTTTGTGATTTGAATCATTATTTAGCAATTTTTGTTCCTTTTCATGTTGCCTTTCTTCTGGATTTTTGTTTCCGGAAGTGTGTCTACTTGATGTAAAAGTATCTGCATCCTGTAGTGTAAGAAACTTTATCTGTTTCTTTGAGTTGTGCGTCTCTTTAATATCTGGTTATATCACATTAATGGCGTCAGTCATAGTTCATTGTCCTGTCCTGAATCTGACATGGATCTTTGCAGCTGTTGCTATCAGATGTTCGTTCAGTTGTTTAGATTATTAAGACTGAGAACATATTGAACGAGGGAGTTTTTTATATTATGATTTCGTCAAAGTGTATTAAGCATTGTGTAAGCTGGCATCACTTCCTAGCTGCCATGACAATCACTATAGCATAGTTGTATAGTTTCTTAATCATAGTGCAGGCCCTTCTGCTCCCCCTCCGTGGCCACTAAAGAGAATGCCATTATAAGTCTGATTTCTATTTAGAAAATATACACTTGTCTGGTTGGGAGAATGCCACAAGTCTGAAAATGGTTAGATGCGAGGTAGGGTTAGGTTGTATGATACATTCAATGACCACGATGCTAGACTGTACAGAAAATTATCTTATTGTTTTATGAAATTGAAGATAGAGGTTATTCTGTCTGATTCTTATTTGCTTCAAGTATACAACCAGAATTTGGATATTTCCTAAGTCCTTTCTCCTTATATCATTCATCTATTTCTGTCTTGTTGCATTTCTGAGGTTGTCTCTTTCCACTCCTAGGCATGTTTGCCTTTTCTTTCCTGCATGTTGCTAGGGTGTTATTCTCATCCATTTGCTTTTATTGAATCTCTTTACAGGGCTTAGAATGCTTCATCTGTAAAAAAGCCGGTCACCGTGCGAAAGATTGCTCGGATAGACTTCGTAGTTATTCAGAGGATTTAAAACTTTGTTTGAAATGCGGAGAGTGTGGACATGATATGTTTTCATGTGTAAATGATTATCATCCTGATGATCTTAAGGTTACTTTGTATTCTTGTTGTCGTACTCAATAAATATTCCTTTTCATTTTGAATATTTTCATACAGTCTCACTTTTTCAATCAACTAATAAGTTTTTCCTTGTTTGCAAGCAGGAAATACAATGCTATGTATGCAAAAAATTTGGCCATCTTTGTTGTGTCAATTATGTGAATAACAATAAAACAGTAATTTCCTGCTTCAGATGTGGCCAATGGGGTCATGATGGATTGGTAAGCTTAATATTTGTGCTAGTTGTTTGTAATTAGTTTATTTCTACTCCTTGGGCAACCTGAAAATTTTGGATTATGTCAAGGTTGTTGTGCTCAATGCATTCAAGGTTGCCTTTTGCACATAACTTGTTACAGTTAATGTTATTTTGTTTTGCTCTTATAATGTTTGGCTGTTGATTGTGGAAGCACGGGTAGAAATGTATCTTGGCAACCTGCAGTCTTTGAACTGCCTCCAGTAAACAATATTAATCTGTCATCTGATCCATGTAGTTATAAATATAATTTTGTGATTGCCCATTCTGTTTTATAGGCTATTACCTTCTCGGGCTGCTTAATATTAATGCTAGTCCTTAGTAATATCATTTCCATTTTCTTGGTTTTTTCTTCCTCGCTAGTCTGTGTTTTAAATTGTATATTAATCAGTGATAATTATGCAGGCCTGCACTAGATCTCAGGAGAATAATACTAATTCTAGGCAACTGTCTGCATACGACTCTCTGTTCAGAAGAAAATCAGCACATGACTCTTTGTTAGAAACAAAATCTGCACATTCTGCAAATCCACAGGCGACTAAGGTAAGTCCTTGATGGGCTGCTTACTCTATTAATGCTATGTTTCTCATGCGAAAACTTCTTTCTCCTGGGTACTCTGGTTAATGATGTTTTGTTGACCATTTATGTAGGCTGCGAAGAAGGCTGCTAAGGTTAGTCCTGAATGGAAGAGTAGATTGGCTCACTATGTGGAAACAGAGACTTGGTTCTGTTTCTTTCACCAAAACCGCTTTCCGTGGGGTACTTCTGTTAATGACATTTTGTTGCCCTTTTATGTAGGCAAAGAAGAAGCTTGCTGAATTGAAAGTCTCTGGTTTGCGACCTCGTAAGAGTAAGAAGAAGTCGAGTTCGAGTCCCAAAACTGCTCCGCCAGCTATTGGCAAGATCAGTAAAAAGAAACAATCTAAAATTGACAAAGGAACAAATTCAACGCCACAGAAGTCAAGGGGTGGATGGATTACAGAAGATCCAGGAGATACTGTCCGGTCAAAAACCAAAAAGAATAATTGGGACTCCCCTTCAACACCGTCTTCTAAGCCTTATAAATACCACTCGGGAGCTCAGTCTTTTCAAGGGCTAGAATCTGGCTATGAGCAACAATATTCGGCATCAAGATTTGGCTATTCCAATGACACTCATTATAATCCTAGCCAGAGAACTCCCAGCTCATATGGCGACCAAGCCAGAACTTATGGCCACTTCGGTAGTGCTAATGGTCATCGTAATACGTATGGCCACTCCAGCAGGTATGATCATCGTAATACCTATGGTAACTCTGATAGTAGGTATGGCCATCATAATACACATGGCCACTCTGGTAGCATGTATAGTGATCATAATACCAACAACCACTCGGGTGGCTCATATGGCCACCCTAGCAGCAGCAAAAACAACTATGATCCAGCCCGAGCCTATGGCAGTCACCAAGCGTATGGCCATCATGGCAATACGCGTGGAAATTCCGGTGGTGGGTATGATAAAGGCAAAGGCCTTTTTGGCGACGATAGCAGCAGTCGGCCGAGGTGGAACAATGGTAGGTGAGATGGGTGCCCCATATGCCTCTCCCAGTTTGGGAGGTTCTTCTTCGTACTCCATAAATTTAAGTGCATGCAAGAAGAGATCTCACAGGAAAGGAAAAAGGTCAAAGGAACATGGATGCACCCGTGTAAAATCATAACCATGGTAGGTGAAAATTGTCATAATTTATTTATACATGCCTTGCAACATTTTGAAGTAGATTTTTCTTGTTGAAGACGTGAATTTCCCTTTTAACGGGTTCGACTTGTCGGTTTTAATTGAAAGAGTACCAGCAGGTTCATCTTCTTCCCGGAATGTGTTACTGTTCGTTATTCTCCATGATCTTGTGGGCTCCCTTAACCACGAGAATTTGAATTATGTTTCGACGAATTAAATCATGAAAATTATAATTGCAGTTAAATATATGGAAGGACAAATGCATGATTGTCACCTATTCCAGATACTGATGATATAAAACCAAAAAAATACCGATGAACTTGGAAGAGAGCTTATAATTCGCAAACCGAGGGAATCATATCCACTATTACCAAATCAGAGTGCCTATTAGGCTACTACATATGCCGAGTCTATTTTTTGTGATGAAGATCATGGACAAAAGTATTTTTGACATTTTTCTAATACCTGCCCTTCTTGTGGTCCTTAATGTGACATGTCCCTCTCTAATATCAACTCATCGACACCCTTCAATGGGGCGTCCACGAGTTAAAATGCAAGAGCGGGAGGAGGGATGAATAGATGTATGCATCATCTTTATGGCACACAATATGTTATGGTATCAAGTAATCGAATTTAAATATTATTAATCAGACATTCTTAAAATTGATTATTTTGTGGAATTTGACGATATTCAAAGAAAGATTTATTCATACATCTTAGATATGACTATGCAAGAGCAAAATAAATTATAGTAACGATTAGCCCTTTTTTTTACAATATGTCGATGATGTCTTTTCTCGCTCCGTGTTTCTCTCACCAGTTTAGAAAGGATACTCGTATCAAACATCATAAATAAATATACAAAAGAATTATTACATGAATTAAGTTTTCTCATATTCTGAAATGTAAAAGTTTTATTTAATTTGTTGAGAAGTGATAAATTGTTTATTGTGCACAAGTGTTACTAGCTTTTACAAATATAAGTATTAAATTTCCTCGTATTATAACTATAAGATTGTCTCATCTAAAAAAAAATTATAAGATTGTAGACGCAATCTTCTTTATAATCTAACCACGATAAAAATGAGAAAAAAGGTATGATATGGAAAAATAGTACAACTACATTCTGAATATATACATATCGCCTATGTCCTTGAAAATTTTCAATTGCAATTGACCCGAAAGAGCAATTGCATTACGAATATATCTAAACTTCCATCACAAACCATCCCGTGGAATCTTTTACATGTGCATACGAGGTCCAGCCTTGAGCCCTTGCCACGCCCATGACGAATTATGTTTCTCCTAACTACTAGATTTCTAATATATATAGTTTTTTTGTGTGGAAATGCATCTTTATATTCTATCTTGTACGTTTTTTGCAGGACCTAAATTTGAACTTCAAACCCTATAGTATAGACTTTTGGAAATATGCATCGTTAAATCACGTTAAACAGGAGAAGCCCTTAGGTTGTGGTTGCTAATATAGGTGAACTAAAGTCAAAGATTTTTGTGCCCAGTATTTACTATTTAGGCCAATCTAGTTGAAGGTCTTGACTTCTAAGTTCTAACTTCCAAGCAACCAAAACAGAAAGAACATTGATCCTTTCTCTTTTTGATATAATGTAATGTTGACCGGTTACTTGTTCCAACTGGATCAAGCTCAATGATGCAGGAAGAACAGTACAGAAGGGCTTTGAACCGTGAAAATTTGTTGGATTTTCTTTCTAAAAAATTATCAAAATTGGGAGTTGGACTTGACAAGAAGCCAAGCTTTCACAGGCCCACTACATCATGGAAACAGACAAAAGTAGAACTTTTTATATTATTTACGTGTTCTTGTGACATATATTTAGATAATTTCTTCTCAAGTTAAAAATTCCTCTGAGAATTTAGATTGGTGAATATTTTATTTATGGGAAAATTATTCTCTAACCCTGATATATAGTAAAATCATCCCTCAAATCTTTGCTTATTAATAAATTATTTAACGGTCTCTGTTATCTCTGTTTTTTGAAAAAATGTTAGTTCCCAGTGTACGCCTATTTAAATCCTAATCCATCGACCTCTTTCTTTTTTTTGAATACCCCGAGTAAGATTCAACAAGTAATACTCTCATCCTCACTCTGGGAATTTCGAGTGCTGTTGGATTCATGTTTCCTGCTATTCGATATTATCATTATCATGTCAAATTCGACGCTCTCTATTCTATATTTATTTTGGCTACCTTCACGCACAAATTTAGGGATAACTTATATATCGTATTCTCCCAAAAGATGTGAGCATTGTGTTTTATCAAACTCTTGAACTATATATGTTAAAAAAACTCTTGAACTCTAAACATACATAAGAGAAAAAGAGAGATTTGAAAGATCTCAAATGTTGTAATTTCTTAACAATATCTATTTTAAACTATGATCATTGATTAATTTTTATTTAATGTTGAACATATAAAACATGTCGATAAAATTAGAACATTATAGTTTAAACTAATAAATGACCATTCTGAATATTTTTTATCCCTGATATAATAAAACAAGCCTAGACCAAGTAAATCTTAATTTTAATAGGGATAACCTTAAAATAAATTATTATCTAATAACTTCTTAAATAGACTTAAACTCCTAAGAAATAAAATTATTTTATAAATGATTTTCTAAATAGTCTAAAATCCTTAAAAATAATCTTAACACATAATTAATTTCCTAAACATACTTAAAAACATGTATAAATTTATTATAAATTATTTATTTAAAACCTTATTGGAATAAAAATGACCCTATTTTCATAAAGAAAATTCAGACATCTCTCTTTTTTGGTGAAAATATCAGGAAACATTCCTAGTTTTTAACAGCAAGCAAGGAAATCTCTTCCCCGATATTACTTATGATTTTCCCACAAAAATTTCATTAAAAAAATTGGGCCCATTTATTAACAATAAAATTTATTTTCGTTTTAGTTGTGCACCATCCTAATTTTATTTTTCTTTGTCATAGTGTTGTTTGATTTATGTAGTTGTCGAGATTTGTGATCTTATATATAATCAAGGAAGAGATAAAAAAAACATGGTAGAATTGCATGTAAATGACTTGGTTAAGTAGTAATTCACTATAGTATTACCAACAAAATTTATTTTTATTTTAGTTGTGCACCATCCTAATTTTAATTTTCTTTGTCATAGTGTTTTTGATTTATGTAGTTGTCGAGATTTGTGAGTTTATATATAATCAAGGAAGAGATGAAAAAAACATGGTAGCATTGCAAGTAAATGACTTGGTTAAGTAGTATTTCACTATAGTGTTAACAATAAAATTTATTTTCATTTTGTTGTGCACCATCCTAATTTTATTTTTCTTTCTCCAACTGGTGCTCAACGTAGGCTAAAGATACCTACAAACTGTGAAACCAAGAAGATTAATATGTTTTATAGGTTGTTAATTTAAAAAAGATGTGATTCACCTTAGATTCCTCTAAGTGCTTCTATAACAAGCTTCGTTCGACCCTGATCGCACTCAAAGTCTCCTTTATTGAAAAATAATCTACTTCAAGCTGAGAGTGTGATTGTTGACATTCCTCGAGATATGTTATACGACCGGCATCAGAACCTTGGCTTCGATGGCAAGCCACTAGACATCGTTTTGTAGGTTGTATCCGAAGAGCCATATCTTGTATACTGGCCAGCCCAGTATAGTTCTACCTGCAGGGGTTTGCTGTGCAAATGATACTGATTCAGAGACCGCTTTACCGTCGAGGCATCTTCGCTGCGGTGAAAGGTAGCGATGCCTGATATAATAAAACAAGCCTAGACCACCATTACCAGCACCAAACTTGTATTATCTCTATCTCTCCTCTGAAACAACATAAATCATTACTCTCACTAACAAAAACATAAATCATTACTCTCACTAACAAAAACATAAAACATAAAAGATAAATCATTACTCTCACAAACATAAAAAATAAAACATAAAACATAAATATAAAACAAAAACATAAATATAAACACGATTTTTCAAGAGACAAATGAACTACGTAGATTATATCAAAGCATAGATTATTATATCTAATTACGCAAATTATTTTATTAAAACATAAATTATTATATTAAAATATGAACCATTATCTTTAAATACTCAAACCATTCTATCAAAACACATACTATTTTATTAAAACACAAAATATTATAATA
>SOPF01027612.1:0-24789 GCA_012979155.1 Hypericum perforatum
CGAGGAAATTCCAGGCAATAAACCCTAAATAAGAGCTCTAAAAATTAATTATCTTAGTCCATGAAATTTTGCTAGGGGTACTGGTACATACTAAATACTAATTGTCATCAGTATGTGATTTACTTAAATTATTGATTTAGTTCTTCTAATTTTGAAATTAAAATTTTAACTTCCTAAATTGCTTTAAGTGTACTATTTAGCTTGTCGTTGATGTCATGAGTTAGCATAATTTCAAAGAACATTTTTACCCTTACACTTTTATCCTTCCAATGAAACAATATTATTGCCACCGAGCTCATAAAATATGTATATATATCTCTCTCTCATCCCTCTCTTTCTCAAATTCGTTCGCGGGAAGATGGGCAATGATGTGTACGGAAATACATGTCACATTTACGATAGATTTGATATATTTTAGCTATAGTTTAGAGTAATTCGAGTCATGTGTCATACGTCTTTTTAGTATTATTGATTATGTTGAGTTGATAGTGGAAATTCATAGATTTTGTGTGTTTTGTAGGATTCGGAAGGATAGACAAGCGGGACAAGAATCAGAGCCATCGTAAGAAGAATCATCAAAGTGTGGAGGAGTTAGTGCGAGCCAGCGATCGCTCGAAGCCCCAGCGTTCGCTCGAAGGTTCCAGGGATGAGAACTCGTTCAACCCAGTGGTCGCTCGTTTGGCCAGCGATCGCTCGTTTGGCCAGCGATCACTCGTTTGGCCAGCAATTGCTCGGTCGGCCAGGGGTCGCTCGTCCTCTGCTGAAAGTAGCCCAAATTTATGCCCAGATGAGCTGGAAAGAGAAGCAAAAGGCAAAAAGGACGATGGCAGACAAGAGGAATATAGGCTGATAAAAAGGAGGAGACAAAAGGTGGAGAGTGAGTAGACATCCAGGGGGGATCCATCCATCCATCTATAGGCACTCTCCCGGGAGAGAAAAGAGGGCATCTCTTCCTCTATTGTTTTGGAGAACCCTTTTGAACTTTCATTTTCTCTCTAGATTTTAGACTTGTTCTTCACCTTGGTATTTTGGAGTTGTAAGCAACATTGAATACATAAGGATTGACAACCCTATGTTGAGTTGTAAGCAACCTTGAACTATTGAAGGTACTTTTTCATTGTGTATTCATCTTTTGTTAGTTAAGTTTATTTTGTGTATCTATGTTCATCTTCTTGTTATTTATGGTTTGATCTTTGGATGAGTTTGTGAGTTCATACATCAAGAGTGACAACCTTGATTCGATTCATATATCTTGCCCAATTGTTGTGATTTGATATTATTGATTTGATCTAGGATTGACAACCCTATGTTAATTAATGATATTGAAACTTAGTAATTTAGGATCATCACCCAATCAATTCAACCGATTCGCTTAGCTTAAGAATTAGGAACGCACCATCCGGTACTTAGCGAACAAATTTCTCTTTTTATTCCCTGTGGAGACGAATCAACTTATCACTTTATTACTTGTGCGATCGTGTAATTCTTGCACGTATAATTGATCCTAGTTGGATCGCATCAGGCAACGTCAGCGTTATGATATTTTTAGGATTTTTTTAGTTTGATGCTCCTATTCAACAAAAACTACCAAAATGGTACCATAATTTATAAAATTACAGAAAAGTTGTCCACGTGGTTAGGCCGAACCATGTTACGAGTTTTAAACCCGGAGATACCGGATTATGGATTTTTTACTCATAATAACCAGAATCTAGGTTTTTTAATCGTCAACTCTATTACACGTTTTAAATCCAAATTCCATATTACGGGTAAAAAACTCGTAATACGGTCCATAGTACAAGTTTTTATCATTTTTTGTTTTCTTGAAATAGATCTCAAAAAGTTACGCAGATTCAAAAAATAATTTTCTCGAATCGAATATCCGATACCAAGAACATTTTTACCCTTACACTTTTATCCTTACAATGAAACAATATTATTGCCACCGAGCTCATAAAATATATATATCTCTCTTATCCCTCTCTTTCTCAAAGTCGTTGGCGGGAAGATGGGCAACGTCTAGGGCTGAGCAAAGACACCGGACCGGATCGGATAGGGAACAAACCAGAAAATCCGGAACCGGATTTCTGTTTTTTGCCAAGCCGAACTGGATTGGTTTCTTCTCCGGTCTGCACTGGAACCGGGTTGTTTGGTCCGGTCAAAACCGGACCCAAACCGGAGAACCGAAAAACAAAAACCATGGAAGAGGGCAAAATAGAAGAGGGCAAAAACACTTAACAATTTACAAACATATTGGAGATACCTTATGAACAAAACCTATTATTTTAATCTTTTACCTTTGTCGTTGCATGAATAAAGGAAACTGTGGATGATCAAACATAACCCAGCAACCAAGAAACCCAAGTTTATTATATTCAATCGTTTAACAACCAGACAATAATAGCACGAACACACAAACAATATCGTAGAAGGAAATTAACAAATATCAAGCGGCCATAGACCATTCAATCAAAGTCACAGAGAGCATACACCATTAAATATTACACATACAGTTTCACAAAAGCAATTCAAATGACAAATTTCACCATGAATCCTCAATTCTAAAACTAGCCGCAATTGCCTTTGCCAAATCTTCATCTATACCAGCTGTGCTCGTGTTGGATCTTGGACCTTTATCTTTTCCCATTCTGAAATAATAAAATCCACAAAATATCTTTAAGAAAATCATATTCGCATCACATCAACATGTATTATTGACAATGGAATATTAAAATCACAGCCTTTAGAAAATCACAGCTTTAAATAACAAATTCATTGCTGCCACATCTCTAAGCTGTCCTCACAGTAAGTGAACATGCCAAGCAAAACATCCATGAGCATGCCAAGAAAAATATCGCACGAGCTTATTAGCAACACATCGGCTTTAATAATGGGCATGTTATGTTCGTATGTATTATCCTATTGGTGTTAAATCATCAATTATCATGTTGAAACCGCAAGCTTTAATAAGAGTCGTTATGATGGAAATAAATTTAGGCGATGCCCAAAAGGAAGGTTGCATAAAATTACCAGACGGTTTCACCTTCTTTCGTGTCGTTGTTGCTGTCCGAGCTTGAGGAAGAGGACGGAGCTTGGAAGTTCGAAGTGACAGAGATGCGGGCTGCCCTCGAATGCGGAAGAAGCAGCAATCCGGAGGCCCGAAAGAGATTAGGAATTTTGGAGACGTAATTTAAATTTTAGGGTTTATGTTGAAATTGGGAATTTTTTTAGTAAGAGAGGCCATGGGGAGTTACTGTCGGGGCGGGGGCTAAAGTTGGGAGGGAGAGAAGATTGGGAATTTGGGATTTAGGTTTTTTCATGAATTTTTTTTATATAGTGGCAAAGTTCCAGTCCAGTTCCAGTTCTTTCTAGTTTTGTACCAATCAAACCCAAACCGGAACCAGAACCAGAAATGTGCTCAATTAGTGAACCAGACCGCGCTGGCGTCACTTCCAATCCGGATCAGTCCAGTTTTTTTGGGTGCGGATTGGTCCGGATTACCGGTTTTAAGTCTATTTGCTCACCCCTAGCAACGTCAGCTTTATGATATTTTTAGGATTTTTTAGTTTGATGCTACTATTCAACAAAAATTATCAAAATGGTACAACAATTTCTAAAATTACAGAAAAGTTGTCCACGTGGTTGGGCCGAACCATGTTACGAGTTTTAAACCCGGAGGTATCGGATTATGGATTTTTTATTCATAATAACCAAAATTCAAGTTTTTAAACCGTCAACCGTATTAGAGGGTTCTCAATTCAAATTCCATATTATGTTTAAAAAAAACTCAAAATACGATCCATAGCATGAGTTTTTATCCATTTTTTGGTTCCTTGAAATAGATTTTAAAAAGTTATGCGGATTCAAAAAAAAATTCTCTAAATAGACATCCGAGCACTAAGATATTGCTCTTTCAAATTTTTTTACATAATCTATCAATTTTCAATTTTCAATTTTTCAAATTTTTATAAATATTAACAAATACAAAAAAAGACATGAGAAAATTTAACCTTATTTTGAACTTTTTGAAAATACAAAAAAACTTAAGACACAGGAAAAAAATTATCTCTTGATTAGAAGAGGGTTCTTTTTTGAAATTATCAAAAAAAAAATTAAAATTTTCAATATGGTGTCAATATTGTTTGGTCTGAATAAAAGATGATTTTTCCGTCTTTGTATTATTTTTGTATTTTTTATAAAGTTTAGAAAAATTTTAAAAAATTAAAATTAAGAGATTATGTAAATAAAATTGGAAGAACCATATTTGGGTGTTCAGATGTCCGATTCGAGAATTGTTTTTGAATCCGCATAAATTTTTTAGATCTATTTCAAAAAATCAAGAAAATGGTAAAAAAATCCATAATATGGACCATATTATGGATTTTTAATCTAGAATCGTAAAACGGATTAAAAACCTGTAATACGGTTTGCTGGAAAAAACCTGATTTTCTATCATTGTTATGGGTTTTTACTCCGAAATCCGATATGGACATCAAAATGGTCATTTTCGCGAATTGAATACCATTTTGGTAAATTTTAATGAATAGTAGTACCCAACAAAAAAATTATATTTTTACCCTTGAAATAAAAAAATCAATGTTTGTTCCTGTAGCTCCAAGTCAATTCCCCGGCGGTGAAAATCGGACTCATCCTCCAAGGACCATCCAGTCTGTCCCCCTAGGCCGTGGACTAGGAACGAAGAATGGAGGTATTTATTTTGTGCGTGTGGGGTATAGGCGAGTATGAGTTCATCGACGTGATAGTAGGAAGAGGGGAGATGATATTGATTGACATGGAGTTTGGGTCCGAGTTCGAGATTGCACAGTCCATTAGGGTGTACAAGGTAATTTTGCAATCCCTTGTAATCATCTTCGTCAGAAAGCTGGACCGGCTAGGCCAGCTTATCTCGATCGTGTCGAAGACACCGAGGATGGGCTTGAAGGAAAGGGTGCACTTCCCGCCCTAGAGAAAGGCCGAGTACATGCGGGCAAAATGGATGTCTCCGTACGCCCGCTAGAATAGCGACGCTTTGTCTCTGACAGACTTGTAGTTCTATTTTTTTATTTTAAGGATAAAAATGTCATTACAAAATTATATTAGCCTCATGATATTAGCAAGGGGCTAATAATACATATACAACAAATTAGAGGAGTTAAAATTGACATTTAAAACTAGATAGGCTAAATCGATAATTTAAGCAAATGAGATGAGGCTTAAAGCAATTATCCTTAAAATTTTGTTTTATAACTTAATAGATTGAATCACTAAATTTAAGCAAAGAAAAAAGCTGAAAATAATTATTCCATAATTTTTTGTAGGTTTTTAAAAATGCAGTCTGACCATGAACCGACACTAATAACATTTCAATTTTAAAAAAATGCTGACCTTGCGAGCTACTCGAATTTCGGACAGACCAGAGAGTTCATATAGAAAATCTGGTCTGACCGAACAGTTTGCCCAAAAAATATTCAATAATATATGGTTTTATCTTTTATTCGAGATTACATGTTTGTATAAATACTTTGTTTGGTGTATTTTATAAAATTTGGTATATTTATATGTTATTTTTTTTAACCTATTGTGTTATTATTAGTTTATTACATAAATTATTTACCTATATACCTATATATATTTCAAAAAAAATAGAAGAAAAAAATCTGATTCGACCAACAGTTAGGTTGGTTGGAACGACTAACCCAGAGATCAAACTAAATTCTGGTCAACTTCCGAGTCGTTTATAAGAACCTTGAATTTTTTTATGAGAATATAAAATATATTAGATATTGATTCATATAATACTGTCCTTCAGTTTTCTTCTTTGGGGATGTCAAAAGAAAGTCCAAACTTAAAAAATCACTTAATCATTTTATAAAAACAATTAGGACAAATTACTATCTAATCTCTCATATTTAACAATATTTCTATTTTAGTCTTTATTATTATGAAAAATATATTTTTTTTTTCTAAATTTGCTGAAAAAACAATTTTCAGATCTCTAATGTTTGATCATATCAGTATCTTTTTGTTAGAGAAATTTTCTGATTTCAATTCTAGGGACTCACATTTTAGCAAACTTATTCAGAAAAATAAAAACTAAAACATATGTAATAATTTACCCAATTCTTTATTCTTGGGAAATACAAAAAAAATAATAGACCTCTCCACTCCATCTCCGCTCGTTTTCCTCCTCTTTCAAAAATTCCCACATCCTCTCTCTCTCCCCTCCAACGGCTACTTCCCCTTTTCTTCCCATTCGCTCTCTTCTTCTTCTTCTTCTTCTTCCTCTTCTTGCCACTCCAACCCTAAAACCCCCATCAAGTTTGGATCTCTCTTTCTCTCCAACAAAAAAATGCAGGACATTTTCGTTTCCGTACGGCGATCCTTGGTCTTCAAGCCCACCGCCATAAACGACGACGGAGGAGGTGGAGGCGGAGGCGGAGGCAGAGGCATAGGCGGGTTCGTGGAGCGGATCGGGTCCAGCATTCGCAAGTCCCGGGTTGGTCTCTTCGCCAACCCCGCGAGCCGCGCCCTCCCTCCTCCTCCGGGCCGTAGGGAAGACGAGGCGCCATCGATCCGGTGGAGGAAAGGAGAGTTGATCGGATGCGGCGCCTTCGGTAGGGTTTATATGGGGATGAACCTCGATTCCGGAGAGCTCCTCGCCGTTAAGCAGGTAACGGACCGTTTCTATCTTCGATTCCATCAATTGTTCATTTGGTAGTTAAAGTTTTAATCTTTTCTTTGTTTTGATTTGTGTAGGTGCTTATTGCTGTTAATAGTGCTCCTAAGGAGAAGACCCAGGTAAAGATTCGTTCTTTTTTGCTTGAATTTGATTGCTTTTGGCTTGAGATGGAGTTGAGAATCTCACATTGCTAGTTGCGAGTGGGCTGGGTTTGTTAATAAGTGTTAAAAATCCACCAACTCATTACCTTAAGGTTTTGAGATGGTTATGGAAATTCTAATTTGATATCAGAGCGGTTGATTCCATGCCCATTGTTGTGCTCACATATTGGCGAAGTCAAAGCTGATAATTTTGCTTGGGCTTGTTCAAAAGTGTGGAAAACCACCAACCCCTTGCCTAAAGATTTTGGGTTGGATATGGAGATTCTAATTGATGGTCACTTTTAACTTATCGCATAAAATTGAGGAGGAAGTACTGGTTTTTTCTGGTTGAGTGATGACAGGAACACATTAGAGAGCTTGAGGAAGAAGTGAAGCTTCTCAGGAACCTCTCCCATCCAAATATAGTTGTGAGTATGAGTGATTCCATAACTTTGTTCTAGTGGCATGTTTGTTTGGACAAGGCTTGAGTTGCTTCTTGTGTCTTAGAGATACCTGGGAACTGCCAGAGAGGATGATTCCTTGAATATTCTTTTGGAGTTTGTTCCTGGAGGTTCTATATCATCTCTTCTGGGGAAATTCGGGTCCTTCCCCGAATCGGTGAGTATGATCAGAATTCTCCTCAGGTTTATGCTTGTTTGATGAGCTTAGTGCTGACTATCTTTGCATTCTTGGCAGGTTATAAAAATGTACACAAAGCAAATTTTGTTAGGATTGGAGTACCTTCACAAGAACAAAATTCTACACCGAGACATCAAGGTATTACTTCCTCTTAATAATCGAATCTTATGTGTTTGGTGGTTCTCTCTCTCTCTCTCTCTATCTCTCTCTCTCTCCCTCCCTCTCTCCCTCTCCCTCTTACTTGTCGTGTGTTCTCTTGCAGGGCGCAAACATCTTGGTTGATAACAAGGGGTGCATTAAGCTTGCTGATTTTGGGGCATCGAAGAAAGTAGTAGAATTGGTAGAGATATATTCTCTCTCTTGCCAGCATCTAATTTTGGTACAGTATGTGCATCTTTCATGGACTGATTCTTTTGTTGCTTAATCAGGCTACAATGACTGGTGCCAAATCAATGAAAGGTACTCCATACTGGATGGCTCCTGAAGTTATTCTTCAGACCGGACACAGCTTGTAAGAATGGCTTGATAACCTTTTCTCAGTTGATTGTTACAAAGTTCAAGCAGTCATTATGTTGTTTGACCTATCTCGTTCCTGGAAACTTACACGTCCTTTCTGTTTGTAATTTTTAATGGGATTTTTATAGCTCCGCTGATATATGGAGTGTTGGATGTACGGTCATTGAGATGGCAACAGGTAAACCTCCATGGAGCCAACAATATCAAGAGGTAAACCTTCAACACTTTCATTTCTGTCATAGTGAGAAGAGTTTCCTACATGCATGAACCTGTGGGATTTATTCTGTTTTCTGTCTAAGTAGATGTCTGTTTCAGGTTGCTGCTTTGTTTCATATTGGGACAACGAAATCTCATCCTCCGATCCCTGAGCATCTCTCCTTTGAGGCAAATGATTTTCTCTTGAAATGCCTACAGAAGTATGTATTCATCATCTTCCGCTTTCCTCTTGTACTTCAGTCTACTCTCACCATTCTTCCATGATGTAACTTTGAGTCAGTAGAGAACTGTGATTCTTTACAACTATTATATATTGATACTGTCCTGACAGGGAACCACAGTTGAGGCCCGATGCATCAGAGTTGTTGAAGGTACTTATGGTTTCATATAAAGTTCTATGATGTACAAATATTTGATGCCTATACTGACTTTTGCTATATCCGCAGCATCCCTTTGTTACTGGAGGGTGTTTGGAACCTGATTTAATGGCCCACAATGGAGTAGTGGTAAGTTTATAACACCCAGTTGTGTCTCATTAGCTTACTGCTTACTCTGAAAATTAACATACCAAATGTGTCTCTTTTTTTTCAGGAATCGAACTTGGCAACAACTAGTGGATTGCATTTGAGGAACTCGTGAGCATATTTTAGCTTTTCCCCCAATTCTGGTTTGTTTTCCTATTATGTTGCTCGACTCTTCTAATGTTGGAAATTTGATGTTTCAGCATGAACTCAACGATGAGAAGGTCAACTTGTGCAGGCTTGAAGGATGTCTGTGAAATGGATAGTTTGAGATCTTCCACAGCATATCCTGGAAACTTATCAGGACTAGGATCGTGTTGGGGCACAACCGATTCTGATGACGATATGTGTCAGATTGATGATAAAGATGAATTCGGAATAAATGCCTCTAATGCCTTTAAATCTATTGATGTCAATAAGGTGATTGAAAAGTTCGTCTTCAGAATTAAGTGGTAGCTTTTTATCATCTTCAATTGACAAACTATGGAACTGTTTTCATGGACCAGAGTTTCAATCCTATGAGTGAACCGACTGATGATTGGCCATATAAGTTGGACGAGTCCACTGCGTTTGAAGCCAAAGGAGACATGAATCGTAGACAATCAGCCGAGACAGCCGGCAGCCTTGAAGTGTCTGGCAACGGAAAGGATGACTTATTATTCCCATGTGGGGTGCTGCCATCAGAAGAGGATGATGAAGTTACCGAGTCAAAAATTAAAGCATTTTTGGATGATAAGGTACTGCATTATGTCTATATTTTCTTCACTTTACTCAAGTTGTGTGTTAAGAACAACAAGATTGTTGACTACTTGAACATGCATAACAAGGTGATTCATCTTATTCCTTGTGATGATATTCAGGCATTTGAGCTGAAGAAGATGCAAACTCCACTATATGAAGAGTTCTACAACACATTGAATGAAGCATATACTTCCTCAGAAATAAGAGCTGCAAACAATGAGAATCAGTCTAATGTATCAACACGGCCTCCCATAAGCAAGTCGCCGAAAAGGTTAACGAACAGAAGACTGTCAGCTGCAGTCGATACCCGACATACCAACAGTCCCAGTGGTGATTCAAATCGGATAATAGCTCATGCAAGTGGCGCTGACGATAAAGTATTGCATGAAATTCAGCCACCTCAGGTCAATGCATGGCCAGACTCCGAACGACAGAGAAAATGGGAGGAAGAGCTTGTTCAAGAGCTTGAAAGAAAAAGAGGTCGATGTTTCTTCTATCTCTGTCCCTTTTTGTAGCTCATTGTCTTTCACTCTCTTGGTTCTAAATCTTTTAAGTTACATTCCCATTGCAGAGCTGATGCGCCAAGCCGGGGTTGGTGGGAAGACGTCATCCCCAAAGGAGCGGTTCCTTAGCCGACACAGAGAACGGTTAAGGTTCCCATCTCCTGGAAAATAAATGTATGTATCACCACCTTTCTGTGTGTTTGGTTTGCTGTACTACCCTCCTGCAGAAAATGCAATCTTCCTTTTATTTTGTATGTGCTTGGTCTGAAATGCCCTACAGAAGAAGCAATTCCCATAAAAGTTGTGGTGTAATTATTAGCTACTTGGAACTTTTTAAGCAATTCCCATAAATTAAACTAATAATATTCATTAGTAAAATGCCACAATACTTATGTCCATGTGGTTTAGCCGGCCCATGGGTGAGGGAGGAAATATACATATGTACCATTGTAATTTACTATTCCATTTTTGCCTTTTGCAGCAACTTTACTCAGAAATGTAAGCTTATTTTTTTCTACTGAGATTGAAGCATGGGTGAGGGAGGAAATATACATATGTACCATTGTAATTTACTATTCCATTTTTGCCTTTTGCAGCAACTTTACTCAGAAATGTAAGCTTATTTTTTTCTACTGAGATTGAAGCATTTTATGAACTTGCTTTGTCATCCAACATTTCAATTTTGTTGTCCAGCATGATAGCCCAATAAAAAGCCTTAGCCCATGTCTCGAGCGAAGTCACCAAACCATAATTATGTTTTCTAGTGATAATTATTTTTTGGGAAAGTACTCCATTAGTATCATGTGGTTTGACCAAACATCACTTTAGTACCATGTGGTAAAAAACCCTTCGTTCGAGTCATACCTCACCAATTTTCCATCACTTCGGTCCCAAAATTACGATACTGCCCCTCCCTCAATCAGAACCTAACCAAATCCAACTCAACCTGACCGAACCCGCATCCAATTCAACCCAATAGGACGTAAAAAATAGGATATAACTCGGATTGAGCTAAAATTTTGTAGGAAGCATTTTAAAAATACACATGATTTTCAAAAAAAACGTTTAGAAATTTTAGAGGCCCGGAAGTATTTTTTTTATTTTCTGATGCGCTAAAAATTTGTAAAATTGTATAAAATAGAAAATGTGTCCAATTGAGTTGAAACTTGTCCCAGAGATGTATTTGGTTCCTAAATTTATTAGAGATTCTTAGGGTTTCCTGGGATAAGTTTCAACTCAATTGGTCGCATTTTCTATTTTATACAATTTTACAAATTTTTAGTACACCGGAAAATAAAAAAATATATCCGGGCCTCTAAAATTCTTGAAATTATTTTCATAAATCAGGTTTATTTTAAAGATGCTTCTTGCAAAATTTCAGCTCAATCCGAGTTATATCCTATTTTCTACGCCTTATTGGGTTGAATTAGATATGGGTTCGGTCGGGTTGAGTTGAGTTTGGTTAAGTTCTGATTGAGGGAGAGGCAGTATCGTAATTTTGGGACCAAAGTGATAGAAAATCGGTGAGGTATGATCCGAATTAAGAGTTCTTTACCACAGGGTACTAAAATGATTTTTGAGCATACCACATAGTACTAAAAGGTTTTTTTTGGAGTCACCAAATTGGACGTTATATATCATGTTACATGAGTAATTTGTTATGTAGAGATTAACATAAAATTTTGTTCAAGGATGTGTTTCTTGCCAAAAATGTTGCGTTTTCTTCTAAGATCCCAACGTTAACTACATGTTTAAGGAGGTTAATGTCGTACACAATTGCAGGAAGAGGACTTATAAAAAAAACAATTGTACGAAGAGGAATCGAGTTGTCAATACTCGCTTCAAATTTGTGCTTATCGTATTCTTGCCGAAAAAAAAAAAAAGCTTTTTGGTT
Organism: Hypericum perforatum; assembly: GCA_012979155.1. Taxonomy (NCBI): domain Eukaryota; kingdom Viridiplantae; phylum Streptophyta; class Magnoliopsida; order Malpighiales; family Hypericaceae; genus Hypericum; species Hypericum perforatum. Next base: position 11,850 of record SOPF01027612.1, read on the forward strand.
TTTCTAATTTTTTTTTTTTGAAGTTTTGAGCTCTCAATCAGTCATGCACGCCCGCAGCCTAAAGTCAAAGAAGCACAATTAAGGCAATAAAATTGAACAACATTTACATAATTGCGCCAATTTTTCATGGCCGCCTTTGAAATTCTTCTTCCCATGTCTCTTTCTTTCGTGACAGGATGGAACCTTTCTCAACTTTGGTTTCCAACTTCTAAACAAAAGATACAACAATAATCCGGGGTTATTCATGTGTTTCCTTACAAAACATATAGGGTAATCGGGAAAGAAACTTTTTAAGATAAAGGATAACCACTGTTCAGATTTTCTTTAAATTGCAAAAGAAATCATTTAGATCTTTGTAATTATGAAAAATTGAAGATGTAGAGAATTTTTTTTAAAAAATCTAATTTGGAAAAGAAATTGGTATTAACAATTTCTTAAAATTTAATTAGAGAAAATTAGGAGCACTTGGTAACCATAGGGAAAAAACATTCTGGGGTCTCTTTGATATCTAAGAATGTTTTCATCAAGGTTCTCAAAAATGATCCGGAGGTCGACTTGAAATTGGGTCTGACCTCTGAGGTAACTTGGTCTGATTGGCCCAATCACTGATCGGACCGATTTTGTTTCTTATGTAAATTTTTGAAATATATATGAATATATAGGTAAATATAAACTAATAATAATAAAAATATATAAACATATCAAATTTTTATGTGACCGGTCTAACCGGATTTTTTGGACGAACTATTTAGTCCGATCAAAATTCGTCCAATCAAACCGCAGTCCATTTTTTACCCCAAAAATGACCCAGAATTATGTTTGATTCATGGTCCGAGCAGTCGGACTGCCAATCGGACCACGTTTTTTCAAAAACTTGTTTTTTACCATACAAGGATCAATCAGAAAATCTTGTGCAGTAGAAATGTTACGTGGTATCAGAAATGCCAATTTAATTTCAATTGTGTGGGTTACAAAGAAGATGTAGACGTGTAAGACCTGGAATCCAGACGGGAGATGAGGCCCGTCATTGGAAAAGATCTCTGTGATTTTTATGACTTCTGAGAAAACGTAACGACTTATGAGTATCCCCAAGAAAGATATGCACCAGAAAAGAACGACATCCGGCCCCTGTTTGAAAAGAAAAGACCAATAATACAATAGAAGCTTTTAATTTCGTCATATATATATTCAATTTTGATACGAATTAATCATTCTAATATAACAATTTTTTAGTGATTAGCCAGGTTTATTAATTTTCATTCAAAATTAAAATCCTAAACTAAACGACATAGTATTTTTCTTACTGATTTTTTCCTTCCTCTTCTCGCTTCTCGCAGACGACTTAGTTCTTGTTATCTCCTAAAACCCATTCAACCAGTGAGATAAATTTCTCTTGGAGAATTGGTTTATAACCAAGGAAGAGATAGTCAAATATAAATGAGTGTATTATGAGATCACACCAAATGGTTTTGGGTGTTTGTGAGATCGTTGTAAAACTTGAGACTAAGTTTCGTTGCGATATAAAATACTTGCGAGAAAGCAATTCTTGGTGTGAATAAAAATTGGCGTAAAGGTGGTATGGTTACAGTTTGCAAGATTTTTGGTATGTGAGAGTTGTTCCAAGTTCCAAGGTCTTATCTTTTTAGTGTTTGGCCGGATATGTTGAAGCGATTTTCAATCCAAAATCTGTTGGGCTTCCTCTGGGACAAGCTCATGCTATAGAACCTTCTTCTCCTTAATGATAATTGAAATTAATTTTGGGCCAAGTTAATGAGAATAATCATCAAGTTAATATGGGAGTTTATGGTATCGTAATCACCCATTTACTCACCTTGTTAATGGCCATAATTATTGTGAAATTGAATGTTGGAGGCCTAGGCTCCCTGTAAAAGGAGCTATTTTCCTCCATTCTAAGCACACCATTAGCTCACACTCTTCCTAGAGCTCTCCATCTTTTCCTCTCTAGATCATAGCATTTCTTATTTGTGTCAGAGTTCTAGACCATCAAAGGTTCGAAAGGAGTGCAATAGTGCTTGCTATTGCACTCATGATTGGGCGTTGTACCTTGAAAGCTCTCTTACCTACGGAGGCCTGAAGCTATAAGGTAGGTAATAAGAGTTTAAGGGTACACAGTTAAACCATGGCCTCGTCCAAGATTAAATTCAAAGTTCATGATATCGAGGAGGACTACTGAATATAAGACAGAAGGAAGTGTCATTTCTACGGTTATGCAAACTGTGTTGTAAGAATATTTTTTCTCGACTTTTATATTATGTTCAAACCATAATTTACTAATATTAGTTCCAAAAAATTTAATTTTGATTGAGCTTATTCCTTCTTTATGAACATTCAACTCATCTTAAACTATGGAAGGGAAGTTACTTGCCTTAGTCATATATCGTTTGGCATTGCTGATAAAAAAAGGTGTCGGATGCTACATATTATTTTTGGATATTGTATTTTTTCTTCCCTTTTTCTTCATCTTCTCGTCTTTTCTAACTGAACAACGGACACAACTTTGTTGGTAAAAACAACGAGCAAATTAAACTCTCCAATACATGTACTAATATTACAGTTAATAGTTACCAATATTCAAGTCTGCGGGTACGAATATTAACGTCACTAGGTATCAATATTCAAATACAACAACTAAAACTTTAACTTCATTAACAAATGCTTCACCAAAAATCAAAAATAGTTATACATGTACCAATATTAAAGTTAATAGGTACCAATATTACGTTTCGGGATACTAATATTAATGTCCTCAAGTACCAATATTTAAATACAATAATTGAAATTCAAACTTCATAAACAAATGCAAAACTGAAAATCAAAGCAGCTATGCTATGGTAATTCAACGTCAACTACAATCACATTAGACAAAAAAATGCAATACGCAATTGATATAATGACGAAAATTCATACACACAAACACATACAAAGGTTATCGTACCTGGTCAAAGCAAAAATGGTGGAGGAGAGACGAGATATACCATCGAGAAACGGGGAGTGAGATTGGTGAGAGAAAGTTTTTTCAAAAGTTAAAATGTTGATAAGAAAAATAAAGATAATTAAGGATAATTAAATATATATTTGTTAAATACAAATTATATTCTCAAATATTAATGACTGTCAGATTAAAAATTTAATGATAAATTTTTTTATCTAATGGTCAATAAATAATTCTCATTATGAAAATTAAATTTTATATATTCTCAGTGAATTTAAATATTGTCACTCTGGAGATTTTTTTTTTTGGATAAAGTGAGAAGCGAGCTCGAGTAGAGAATCAATTTCCTCTTTGGTCTAATAATAAAACTAACACTGTTTTTCGTCTTTTGTTAATAATACAAATTAAATGCGTCGTCTTCTCTCTTTTGTTGAAACTTACAAACACATGTGATTTCAAAGTTAATTGTTATGTTAGTATATACTTTGATGATAACACCAAATTTTCCCCTTTAATTCACTCGCCTTATACAAGCTGAGTGGACTCCCTTTTATTTTTTTGAAATGTTTATCATATTAGTTGGTCCAAATCTTTTTAAGAAAATGACAATAAACCAAGTTTATAACGCTAATAAAAGCTTACTGTCCCATCACTAACACACCGTGCTTTAAATGGCAAACGTAATAGCCAAGAATCCAAGTCCCTCTGTTCGGCCACTTAACTAGAAATCCTACGTATCAAATGGATAAGCACGTGGAAACTCAATTGGTCATAAATAAACCAATACCAACTTTGTAGACCCTTTCTGATATGGACACTTTTCTCTATTATTACTGCTTATTCATTTCAGGTCATACCTTCTTTTCCACAAAATATATTTCTTACGTACTTTTGCATTATGATCTTTCCGCATCATGTTCGCATCAAATTTTTGGACTACTATAACTCTCACATCTTTACCGTCCATTCCGATTATTCAAATAACATTAAAAATAATTTGATATATGTCTTGTTCAAACTACATTTATATGATAGGAGTGCTAAGATAGGTGAATTTTGAATTTTTTTTTATATATGATCGATAACGCAGCGCCCAAAATGTAAGTACAAAATTATTGTATGATTGCTCTTTGTCAAAATTTCATTCACAAATTTAGAATTCTACCTCTTTTGTCTCGTCAGCTCGAAAGGTGATGAACTCGCAAAATTGATGTTTTGGTAATGATTACGAAATTTGGATATATCCGCACCCAGATATACGGAATGCAACATGATATGGGTGAGGCAGATGACATGGAAGCCATGTAACGAAAGTCCCAACCAAGGGAAGGCTCAGTCTCCCAACATGTGGACTGTGTTCAGTCCATGTAAAGTAAAGATGCGACAATAAGATTTTGCAATCCAACCGTGACCGAAAACTTGGAATATTCTACTTAAAGATTTATCATTGTTAGTACAGTTAAGGTTCTCCTGAAATTGGGCAAGATTTTTTCTATTTCAATAATAATAATAATAAATAATAATAAGTATTATTCTTATTATTTGTGTAGGGAAATAAATCTTTATATTTTTCTATTAGTTTTTATGTGAATAAGTTTTATCGAAATTGATGACCACAATCACTAGAGTATACCCATTTTTAAGGTCAGTAGTAACTATCAGTATGACTTATTACACGACCTTCTTAATATGATCTTGAACCATAGATAAATTTCCTTTTTTTAACTTTAACTTATTGTCGTATTTGTTTATAGAATTGATCCACCATTTAAAAAAAAAAATCTGTGTAACCGAACTAAAAAATGGTGCGAATATCTCCGAGAACAAGGACCAAGTGTGCCTCGTATGATATCGATAAGTTCCCAAATTAGAAAATGAATGGCATTCTGATTTTATGTGACTGAGAATATGTATTAAGGGGGAACAGTTAAATTGCCTCATCGTATCTTATCCATATCCAAACAACGAATCGAATTAGAGAAAGTCAATTGGTAACTAATTTGGTGTCGTCCTCTGGTCCTGGCTCCAGTGTTTCCATTCTGTGACAAATGCTCTATGTACATACCAATAATCCAAAACTATTTAAGAATAGTCCATAAATGAAAATCGAAAAATGCTCCAACGTGAAAAAAAAAGTTTGATGGATATGGTTTAAAATGGTCCCACTTGGATGGTGAACAAAAATGGATGGTTATATAGTTATAGTTATAGCTGTGACACTAATGGATCCTTTTTGTTGGTGACAAAAAATATAATATTCGCTTTTTCATTGGTTTTATTCTTACTAGTTGGCTGTTGCTTTTCGTTGATGCATGGCTCATATTTGATATAACCCAATTTGCTGCTATTTATATTCCATTATTTTTCTATGTAGCAAGTCATGAATGACATGGTTTACGTGGCTCACATTGTCAGGAAATTATTAATTCAAAAAAATCGTAAAAAATACAAACATAAAATATAATGTAGTTATATATGGTCCCATTTGTATGGTGAACAAAAATGGTTGACTATATATTTTTTTATAAAAAAAGTTACATAGTTTTAGTTACAGCTTTCAGTGACAAAAAAGGATCCTTTTGTTGTTGACCAAAACAATATAATATTCGCCTTTTAATTGGTTTTATTCTTACTTGTTAGCTGTTCTTTTCGTCGACGCATGGCTCATATTTGTTATAACCCAATTTGCTGCTATTTATATTCCATTGTTTTTATACTTAGCTAGCATGAATGACATGGTTTACGTGGCTCATGTTCTTAGCAATTCATCAACTCGAAAATAAGATCGTGCAAAAAATATAGATACAAATTATAATGTGGTCTGAGTCACGAAGTCATACACAATCCTAGTTAATATATATTATAGACTTGAGATTCAAGAAAATTTATTTATATCAAATTAGGAATACTAAAAAAACCAAAACTAAACGAAAGAAATCAGCCAAGAGGACTTCACGGCCAGCCCTCACCCCTTGTGTACTCTAAGGGTTCTAGCGTACGCCAATTTCACCATCTTTCACGCCACTCAACAATCTCCACATTGACGTGAAATCATCACTTACGAAGAACCATAAAACTCCACCTGAACTATAATCAATTCGACCTCGACGAAGTACTGATGCATTAAAAACCATAAGATCTTGTGAAATCAAGTTGACTATGCTAACTCCTCCATATACCACATTTACTCGCCATCAATAAAACTATCTCAACTTTCTCACCTCCTTCTATTTAATCACTTGGAACAAGCTCCCAAACTCGAGCTCCCAATCTTACTTGGCCTATTTCTTTCAATTTCTATTAAACTATAACTAGCGAGTCTACCTCCAGAAGTAACTTTACGACCAAAAGACATATCCTCTATTATCCGGTCAACCTCATGCACTATAACCTCTAACTACTTCTTTATCGGACCATCATGCCTCAAACTAATACTATTTATCATAGCATACAATAGGCAATTTTTTGTTCTATTTAGTAGAATCATTAACATACTTTAATCTCTATCGTTCGACTTTTTTGAAAAAATACCCCCATGATGTCGCCAAGGGCTTCGCATGCCCAATATCAAACCTACCCAATATTGTTGATGTATACATTTCTTTAGACAAGTATGACTTTTTATCAACTATGCCTCAACAAAATAACTATAGCTTATTATACGTGTCTATGCAAATCATAACTCTAGTCAAGCTATTCATGTCAAGCCTTTGCTTCCTCACGTGAACTAATCTCAGATGACTTGATCTCTTCTTTCTTCCATCGAAATAAAAGAATATGACTTCATCAACAATAATACTTCTACTAACCTGTATGTACTTTTAACATCTCTTTTATCCTTCATCACCATCATAACATCCTTGTCTACCTCAATGAAACTAACTACAATCTTATCCGTACCTACTCTAATTTTGGAATATGTAGCCGCATGTAACTTTACTATGATATCATCCCATATTTTAATTCAGATATCACTTATACAAACAATCTTACAAGCAGAACTATCACCATAGTCATCATACCTAAATCAATGAACTTTTAGGGTGAACACTCTTTCTTGGGTGTCGTGTAAAAGAGTAAACACTATCCAAAATCCAAGAATTTAAATACTTTTGACTTGATAAAATATAAAGACAATCGCCATCTGACCTATTATAATATGAGGCTATAATTATGGATGTCGATCCTCCCTCACGGTCAAGAATACTTCTTGGATAATAATTTTTTATCTACCTTTTTTTCTTAAAGTAATTTTTCTTGATCCTCCTTGATCCCGACCTCGATTCTCTTTCATTTTTTCTCCTGATTACCATGGTTACTACTCATAACTAGCATTTATATTCATTCATCTCTAATTTTTCTCCTTTCGTGAAATCGTAGGAGAATAATTATGATATCCTCTAACACCAAGGACTTATTTCCCCAAGTTATGAGTATGACCAAATTCTCGTAGAAATCTGATAAGGAATTTACGAGCTATATGTTTTGTCTTCTCATATCAATATTTCTCAAGTCTCTCAAAAATTGACTGATATCATTAATGTGTTGGCTCAAATTCAAGTCTTCCTTCATCTAGAGCCTCTAGAACTGTTGCTTAAGATAAAATTTGTTCAACAAAGACTTAGACATATACCTTGTTTTCAATTTTTCCCATACTTTAGCTGGTGATTTCTCATCCGTCACGTGATATATCATGTCGTCTGCCATGCACAAGAAAGTTATCATCATCTCGTTAGTCTCCAACTCCTTGTATTCCTTGATCCTTCATCTTCTCGAGTTTTTTCTTCGAGAGTGCGATGCCCATCCCTTGTTACACGAGAAGATCTTTGATACATCTTTGACATAACTTGAAATTTGATGAACCATTGAACTTTACAAGAGAAAACTACACACTTTGATCCGTCATCCTCTATCTTTAAGTTCTGATAGTAGTTGTTAAGAATTCATTAACTCGAGATCAAAATTGCACAAAAATATAGACACAAAATATAACGTTATTCGGTCTATTGGCTACATTCATGGAGAGAAACAAAAAGATTTATTGATATATACGAGTCATAAATTCATACACAACTCTAAATAATATAATTTTTATAAAATAGACAATACTTAAGATCTAAGAAAAATTATCTAAGGCAAATTAGTAGTCCAAAATAATAATCAAATCAAACGAGAAAAGTCAGTCAGAAAGACTTGGTAGCCATCAACAAACTGGTGTCTGTCAGCCGAAGCCCTCAATCCTCCTTGCTTATTTAAGGGGTGCAGGGTGCTAGCGTACACCAATTTTGCCATCTTTGACGACATTCAACACACCCACACCCACATATATATTTTTTGTTGGCTGATGCTTATTGCATGGTTATAGACCTTTGGTTGATAAAATCCGTATAATTTTTAGGAAGTCTGATTTGTGTGTGTGTCACCATGCAATTGTCGGGGAATCTGGGGTGAAAAGTGAGAGTTGTTCGATTCAATTTATAAACAATTCATACCTATTTATTTTGCTTTGTATATCAAAATTTTGGCGATAATAAACATGTGAGGTCAAAACATGGAACATTTGTGGTTAGTGCATATAGCTAATGATTACTGTATTTACTTGATATATAAAGACCTCATATTTGTTTGTTTTAGGTATAAAAGTTTGAGTTATTTAGTAGACAATTCAAATTTGAATTGTGTTGTTAAAAAAGTTACCACTGTTCCAAATTCATTCGTTGATTGTGTATATGTTATGGAACTGGAGTGCCCATTTAGAGAAAAAATTATATCCGAGTGTCGTGGAAAAAGTACTACAAACATAACTCAACAAATAAAAAATAGAAAAAATTATAACAAAAGAAAAATTAAGAATACTGCCTTTTTTAGAAGAACATTAGGAATACTTCATATGTGGTTTGTCTAAGGGTTAGGATGTGTAACACTAAAATTTATGACATTATAAAATCATATAGAAGCAGATGAGCTAGGTCATTATAAAATCATATAGAAGCAGATGAGCTAGGTCATTGATCAAGGCTGATCGAATAACAGGAAACATATTTTTTCAAATATATAACAATGAATACACTAAATCAAATTTCATTTAGATATGACTACTTGAAAATGTCCCGAAAGTTATATAATAAGGACTAGAGAAAACATAGGGAAGTTATATATAAGATAAGTTTACATTGTCTATATTTTTAAATTATAAATAATTATTCTGTCTATATTCATCACTAATTTTGTGGCATCTAACATTTTTCAAATATTTCAATCAATTGATATAATAGTGCAGTTCGTTCGATAAAATCATACCTCTTTATCTATCTCTGAGATGATGCACAAGATAAAGAATGATGTAAAATTATCAAGCAAATAAAATTAACACACATTTTTATGTTAAATATTTTTTAAATTCATAAATATGTGAAAATATAAGTAGTATTTAATTTATAGTATGACTTTATAAAGTTCTTTTTTTAAAATAAATTAGTAACTTTAAGATAAATCCGAACAAATTCCATAATCTCATTGTTAAGTCAAAGTGAAAATCAATCATGTCTCACCTCACCACCACCTTTAAACACCTTCCTAACTTGACGTAATTTTTTTGATATTTAATTTAAATAATTAAATTTCAAATTTTTAAACGATTATGAATTTTGTTTTTTCAATAAACAATTTTTTTTTACAAGTGTTGTGGTTAAATTAACTTGCTCTTATAAAACAGGTAGTATACTATCCACCGACGGTTGATAACCTAAGCTCTAAGTTTGACAAGTCAAACACCTGGAAGCTCCATCGAAGCAACGTTGGAAGTTCTGCAGTTTGCATGAGAAAGGAAAGATCAAAAGGCAGCCCTCTCAAAAGTCCTCAACTACCAAGAGACTCACTGCAAGCCAAATAACGTATGCACTCACTTTAGCAAATAATAGAGCTTTTTTTATCACTTTACCTAAGTTTTTATAAACAAATAAAATGTTGGAGCATTACTGGGTATGAGACCACCGAGGAAATGGATAATATCGATTAGCTTTGAAGTTGGTGGACTCTTGGATAGCATATATGAGCTAAGTAAGCAGAAACTTCGTGAAAAAGAATCTAATTAGTGGAAGATCTTTTAGTTTTTTCGGGAGTTGAGATTAATATAAAGAATATCTAAATTTTAAAAATTAAATATTTAATTTTAATTTTAATTTTTAAATTTACTAATTTTTAAATTTATCAATCTCTAATTTTAGTAGGAATATATAATTAAAAAAATATACATAATTATAAAATAAAAAAAAACATAAGCGGTGACAAATTGCCCTACAGTGTACCACCACGTCCGCCTAATTTCGGCCTCTGGTTTGACTCTGGGCCAACGAGTATATCATATGATTCATTGTAATGATCGATTTATGAACATAATTTTTAGTACTAAATTATGTATGTTTGGGTGTCATATACTCGTATTCTATAATTTCCTTTGGCTTATCATCTATAGTTTGTTTCTATGGTTAATTTTAAGTATGGATTAAAATTTAGATCGACTCTAATTCTTAACTATATTTGGCACAATTTATGTGTCTCGTTTCCGCTTGGGTAACACTAAAAAGTGCAAATAATAGAGAGGGGGAGACGATGTGAATTTTTTTAGAGCTAAATTTTTATATCAAAATTATACTTGTTAGAAATTTAATATTAAACTTTCATCAACACAATTTTTTATAAGTGGATTTGGATTATATAAAGTATGAAATATTTGCAAATACATGAGATTATAACCTATGAAAGAATCATATTGATCACAAAGTCAAATACAGATGTAGTAAAATAAAGTCAATTGCATAAACAATTTCGTATTTTCCAAAAAAAATAGTATCCATTCAACGAATAACAAATTCGAGTTCTCTCCAGTAGAGTCAAGTATCGAAATACCGCAATGATCACTGCACCAAACGAACCAAGAGCATAGTCATTTAGGAGGAGACACCCCAAATCCGTAGCATGGCAACAGTTTGTTTGATGACATAACCTACCGTGGTAGGCACACAAATTTCACTCAACACCAAATTTAATATTTACTTTCCGAGAATCAGCTGCTCTTTTATTAGAATTTTTTAGTCGATTTATAATGGTGAAAGAGTGAGAGATCTAATAGTATGATTCGTTTCAATCAAAAGAATTTTAATAACAAATTTTTTAAGAACACTGTTTTTTTTAATAGAAATCTTTTTAGTGATTGAAAAATATAAAAACTTTGATAGCTGGGAGGTATGTGACATCACTTTATATGATCCAAGTAACATTTGGGCGGGGACGATGGAGGTGTCAACTTGGTCTCCCGAGAATAGACTATGATGATGTCAAGGAGTAATCAACTTTGCAACGCATGGTATGCAAAAGACTATGGTCATATATATATATATAGGCTCGGATATTGAATGAATTTTAATTATTGCGGCGATCAATATTGATCGTATTTATTATTTAGGGATAAATTTTTAATGACATTATTTTTATTTGTAAGATTTGATTGCAAAATTTTCTTTTGACAAATCTAAGTTATTCAGCATGTGGACAAATTTTTGAAAGTAGACCTACTTAGATAACCACTACACCAACACCAACCTCGCTGTATTGCATCATACATGTGCTTCTGGCAATGATCCGTACAATCCAACCATACCTTCCATACATGCAGTTATCCATATCTCATCGTTTTTGTTCTTGGACACCCTTTCAATTTTGATTATTGTGCCTATTGTTGCTAAATAATTATGGTCAATTATAAATATAAAAAATTATGAAATGACAGAATACTATTTTTTGCGAACATGGTAAAATTTTGATTCTTTCTGTTCCTTTCAGATGGAACCATTCTTTTAATATCATTTTTTATATTAACAAAATTTAGTGAATTTAAATCAGTATGGTACATTCCCAAAACTTTGATAAAGGTTCGTCATTTAGTTAAAAAGAATTGTACGGTACAATAGTTCAATGAACTTTTTTTATTGGAGAAAAGTCAATAACCGAATGCTCCCCGTATTTATGTATCGTATATAGCATGGTATATTTGCAACTTGGAATACTATTTCGGGCTGCCTCGTATAGTTGACTTTATCTCCGTTCATCACCATTTTCTTTTATAATCGCAATCCCCTAAGAAATGACAAAAATTTGATGGAAAAAAATTGTCACTCAATATGTTACCGTCCGTGGACCGTGAGGGGAAAGAAAACACCTGATTAAGTTTATTTGATAGCGGAAAAAAAATAGAGGAAACAGAAAAATGGGCACGTACAAACCAATGACTGAGGAATTATTTCTGGTTAAAGGTAGTAATAAAGACAGGTCCAAAATGAAACTTTAAGATGTAGCCACCCAAAAAGGCTCCCAATTAATCAATCTTTTGTTTTCTTCTATGCACCTTCTTGGTCTTCTAAAATCCTCAAAATCCATTCCAGCCTCAACATCCACATCACACATCTCCATCTCCATCTCCTCTTCCTCATCAAAACATCCACCATTTCCATCCTCCACTTGTGATTTCATATCATCCGCTTCGTCGCGATCGTGGTCTATGTGGTCGTTTTGCGTCTCCTCTGTCTCGTTGACGATACTTTCGGGAATATTTTCCGGTGTTTCTCCGGAGCCCGAACTCGAAACAGGGGATTCTTCGACGAGGGATAACCGGAGGCGGCCGTTGAGCCTTTCGGCTAGGAAACAAGGGCGACTTGATGGGGACTTGATGGCTTCAATTACCAACCTTCGGTCCTTGCGGTGGGGCCGAACGTGAAGAGACCCCGAGCCACTCATCGTCGTCAAGGGAGGTGGAAAGGCACGAGAATGCGCTTTCTTGGAGCTGGAAAGTTGACAGGATTTCTTTCTGGAGACTGACGTAGACAATAATATGTCTGAGCTTATAACAACAGATTCATCTTCCTTGAAGCATAAAGAAGAAAAAGAAGAAGAAGAAGAAGAAGAAGAAGAAGAAGAAGAAGAAGAAGAAGA
>SOPF01027614.1:0-13947 GCA_012979155.1 Hypericum perforatum
AAAAAAAAAGTATTGTTGATGATAAGAATGATTAAGATCTCCGGAATTAATTAATAGGCCAACGAAAAATAAATTTCAATATATTTGGGTCAAATTCATTCTTTTTAGATCTCAATTTACTTTATTGCTTTAATAAACAACTTTCAACTTCGGAGAACTTTATCTCTCGGATTGTTTCTGACGGCCTTTATGCATCGCACATCCTAGGATTGTAGGAAAACAAATAGACTTGATGAATTGTTTAGCGTATGAGTTCTAATTTTCCAATTGTCGTTAAAAATTGCGCTAAATTGAAAATCGTATTTCCCGTATTTTTTTTAAACCAAGAGAACTCGTAATTTCTTATTCACACACTCTATATAACCTTTTAGTAATTATTTGATCACCAATACGAACAGATAATGCTGGTTGGAGGTACAGATAGCTCGGCCTCCGCCGTAGAATTCGCACTTGCAAACCTGCTGAACAATCCACAAGTACTACACAAAGCCAAAATAGAATTAGACGCCCAAGTTGGCGAAGACCGCTTAATCGAAGAATCCGATCTTCCAGACCTAACCTACCTACAGAGCATAATCTCCGAGAACCTGAGACTCTGTCCGGTGGCTCCACAGTTGGTACCCCACTACACCTCGGACCATTGCACCATACAAGGATACGACGTCGCACCAGGGACAATGGTGTTCGTCAACGCATGGGCCATACAGAGAGACCCGACCCTATGGGACGAGCCCACGAGTTTCAGACCAGAGAGGTTCCTAAATGGGAAAGTTGACGGATACAAGATGCTGCCGTTTGGGCTGGGGAGGAGGGCTTGTCCGGGGGAGGGAATGGCGAGCAGGGTGATGGGCTTGACGTTGGGGTCGATGGTCCAGTGCTTTGAGTGGGCCAAAGTGGATGACGACAAGGAAATTGATGTGAGCCAAGTGGGAATGATCACTTCTAGAATGGTTGAGCCTCTTGAAGTCATGGCCAAGGCCCGTTCCGTCTTGGGAAAGATCTTCTCGGGGGATAAACAAGGACGGTACTAGTACGCAATTATTCTCTTAGTACGCAATTATTCTCTTGAATGCTTTTTTAATTGTTTAGGGGAAGAGTAGTAGCTCTGTCTGCTTCACTTCTTGTTTTACCAGTGTTTTTGAGTTTTACGCATAATTGTATCGTCGAATATTCGAATTATATGTATCATATTTTAGTACGAATATTTTTAAGAGATGATAAATGATATTTTCAATTCCAGTATATGATGTGAAAATAAACCGTGATGAAAGAAAACACCGAATAACTGGTGACATTAAATAAAAGGCATAGGGTCTCCTTCTAATAGGAACTGGAATGCAACTCAGAGAATATCTTAACAAGAGATGATATTTTATTTGAAAGTTAAAATTTGTAACCTTAAAATAAATTTACTTTCAGATGAAAAAGTTCTAGGGCGTAATGCTGTTAATTTATAAGTCCAATAGAGGATATTAAATATACAAAAACATGTGATCTCTTTCTAAACGCCACTACATTTTATATTCATTAATCACCATAATTTCGTCCATAAATAGAACTAATCCAACCACCCACCGAATGGATAAGATCAAAAGATAAAAAATACCGAAAGACGGTGCAAATCATTATATTAAAAAACGCTCCACATTTGTTTATATATATATATATATATATTTTTTTTGGTGGTACCACAATAGTTTACAAATATTACAATATAATTATTAATTCATCGCCAATAATACTTCCCCATCCGCCTAGAAAAAGTCAGATGTCCGAAACACGTGTCATGTCTCTTTCTCTCTCTCTCTCCCTAATTGCCCTCGCTTCGATTTGGCTTGTCAGATGCAATCACCTGAAACAGTAAGTGCAGAGGTCCCAACTTATAAGCAAATACGAAAATAAATAAAACGCCAAAGCTCGCCGATCAAAATTTGATATGAAACAGTACCCCGTTAATATGATCATCGAGGTTAGGAGTCCAGTCGTTTGTCGCTGGATTGCTTCTGAACCCATTAAACGCATTGGTTCCAGCAACGGCACCCCTACGGTCTCCGCCCAATTCAATCCCAAACCCATCTCCGATCTCCTCCCTGGCCACCTTTATAAACCCGCTACCCGTCTAATACGGTCACAACACAATAAATATGAAGAAAAAAAATCATTAAATGACCTAAGTTTAATCTGGTCGAAGACAAACAATTCAATACCAAGTAATTAACGGATCATGGTTCCTAGAAAAAGAGAAACTGGACCAAACCGTGTGGTGTTGTTTGTCAATGGCTTCCATCTCCTTGTAGTAACGAGTCTCCACGAACTCGTCTTCCACCTTGTAACGATCATCCTCTCCTCCCGAAAACAATACCTTGGAAAACAATTAAAAAAAAACTTCTTCAACGTCAAAACGGAAACAAAGAGACAAGATACAAAAAAAAAAAAATCTTTATCTGCGTCTGTTAATGAAAACAAGGTGGAAAAACACGTGTCAGGTCATTACAGTGGACGGAGAGTCTTGGAGTGACCGGAGCTTGTCGAGCTCGGGAATCATCATGTCGGGAAAATCGGGAACCGTGGTCGTCGTGTCAGGGTCGCTTCTGTTGGGCTTGGCGGGTCGTTTAGGGGCTGCCGCCTCGAACTGGGCCTTCACTTGGTTGGCTATTTGGAGTTGGTCGTCGGGATCCAAAACGTCGTCGCTCCGGCTCGGCTTCTTCACCACCCACTCGCCCACCACCATGGTTCCCTTTGGTTATTTCTTTAACCAGTTCGGCTTCTGGTTTCTTCCGTTAGGTGAACTCGTTTTCTCCGGACAAGTGTCTCTCTGTTTCCGTTTCTGTTTCTCTTTACATGGATTGGTTAATGACTTGTGAGCTTAAAACCAGGGGGCGTAAAACCGCTTCGCTGGTTTTGGTTTTGGTTTTGGGCTGGGTTGCATGTTTTCCTTTGTTTGGGCTCTCTCATCATACTGAGCTTATATTTGGGCTCGTAATTGTTATAAACCGATGAAGGATTTGTAAATTTTAGTTTATGATCCTGATTTTTTTGGCCCATTTATTAGCACGTAATCCAAAACGTCGTCGCCCAATATTGAATTACCATATTTTGTAAATTTTCAATGACAATTACATAAAGTCACTCTTATATGGTAATTCAATGAAACTTGACGTTGAAAATTTTACAAAATATTCCAACTTTTATGTTTTCTTATATACCCTCTTTCATATTTTTTTTCCTCCTCTTTCTTTTTTTCTCTTCGACAAAAATTAAAAAAATAATATTGAAGTCGCGCCACCAAGTTATACGCCCGTTGATAGAAAATAAACGAATCTTTCCTCAGATCGGTAACCAAATTACATGCGCATTGCTAGAAAAATTGTAACAATTCGGTAACAAGAACCAAGGCCTGTAACTAAAGGAATCATTTACAGGAATATATTTTATACACGTGCGTATGCCATAAAAAAAAAACTCAAAAGAGAGAAGCTAACTAGTGGAGCCTTTACCGATACAAAATCATAGCTCATTGATGAGTTATCGGCAGAAACACTCCTTGGTTATGGACAATTTTTGGAATTATGACTATTCTCGTTATCTGGTACCTCGGACGCGGTATTTTTAGTATCTGTGATGTGATTTTTGACAATTTGTTTGGGAATATGATGCTTTACTTATAAAAAAAAAAAGAGAGAGAAGCTAACTAGTTCATTAGTGACCGGAGCCTTTCCTGCTAGGCCCCGAATCCAGCGAAACTGCCACGGCCGGCGCAGAAACTCGACGGCTCTCCTCCACACCGGACATGGAAACCGACGACACAGTACTCCTCTTCTTCAGAGGCAAAAACACGAACCCACTAGTACCTTGGTGGTTGGAAATTTCCTGCTCCTGGTTTTTCGACACTGGAACACTCCTGGAATGCACGAGGACCGGCCTTGTAAGTTGTAGTAGAAGACACACGAATGTGACCGATAGTAGTAGTATTTTTGGTCGAGAGGATTGGCAGATCATTTCTTGGTCGTTGCTTGGGTGCTCTAAACTCTCGACTATACCTATTGGTGGTTGTTCTAATTAAAATACAATGTGTAGTTGGCTTTACTTATATTCTCTTGAAATGTAGGGACGATAAATATTTGTTGAAAAGTTTGACTCAATTATAAATTAGTTGTTTTAATGAATATTCCGATATCAAGTGGTATGAAACGCAGAAATTATATTCCCTTGGGAGCTTAAAAGAGTGGAGCTGTTTTAATAGAGCTTGGGTCGCTTTTTGGTTGGAAAAAAAAGAATGGAGAAGGGGGAATTGACTCGGAATCTCCAATTCATAAGGCACCGTCCTTTTCCAAGAGACAAAGGGATTGGTTTTCGTGGAAAAAGGACGGAGGAAGCCTTTTTGGAAAATGGGGCCCTTGTATTATTAGGGACATTTTGACTTGGGGTGTTTTGGCAGGTATGGTTTTTGCTTGGCCGTTTGGATTTTCACTTGCAACATTCACATTTGGGTTTTTTTGTTTGGTGGTCGACATTTTTATCTTTGACCACAGATATTTGTTGTTATATTCAGATAATAACTAGTTATTTTTTACTCCAAGTATATTTGCTTTGGAGATTATCTTGAGAATCAATACAAATTTATTTTCCTGAATCAATACTAATATCATGTGCATGGTTCATTGTCGAGTTCAACCAATTTTGTTTGAAAAAAATGCTAAAATAAATAGTTGGTAGCCTCCGCTTTTTCTTCACCGGAGTTTAAGAAACTCGTCTGAAAGTCCTTAATAAGACGGTGGCCACTAATCCAAAAATGGTTGCAAATTCAAGTTGGGTTGCGTGATAAAATCAAGCTCTGACGCTCTCTTACAAGGTAGGTGTTTACTTTCGCATATATATATCATAGCATCGCTGAATTTTATTAAGTGAAGACTTGAAGTTAAACAATTCATATCACGTGGTTCATATTCTATTTTTATTATGTGAGTCTATGGTATGTTAATTTTGAGTGACTCTTAAGTTTTTTTTTTTATATAAAAGACTCTAAGTTAGATAGGGTTCTATTTTTTGTTAACTTTTAAGTTTAGTCTATTAACTTAAACTTTTGAAATTTTAGACAGTTTTGATCTTTGTTCTTTTCCTAAATAAAATTTTTTTTATTCGCAAGCATTAGAGTTTGAACTTCAAATGACTCAAAAATAATATAGAATTCGTTGTCATCCTAACTTTAGTATTAGATAGCTTTAGTATTAGAGTTTAGTTAGATTATGAAATTTATTATATGGATCTAAGCTTACAATTTTTTGGTAAGTTGTCTAGGCTTATAATTACTGTACCCATAAGCCAGAATTTTTCGAATACACCGCTACTTGACTGCATTAAAATTTCATACTTTAAAAAAAAAAAATACAATTTTCATACATTTTACGCACTTATTTTTTTAATCATAATGGGCACACAAATTATAGTGCAAACCAAATTAATTTGGTCGGTTCCAACCGCAACAAAGCATAACAAACATGAAGCACATCATTGTCCGCTCGTTACTTGCATAAATAAATTGGCTATTTCCTAAAAATATCAAAGTTATATTCCGCATTAACAAATTTACACTTGAACGAGAAACACGAATTAACTATAAGTAGTAAGTGAGAATAAATGGACCATATATGTGTCAAGTAACTCTTACCGCTTAAAAAAATAATTTGCAAGACGGGAGGTCGAGGTTTTGTGATTCCTGGATACCATTCTAGTGGTAGAGGGAGGAGGGAGAGGGAGGGAGAGGGGGAGGGAGAGAGTAGGTGTCGTCCATGAAACCGGGAATTGGAATCGCTTGTGTGTCCATTTCAGCCCCATTCTCAAGTACTCAAATATGCTCTTTAGGTTTGATTCACAGGTCAAAGGACACCGAAATCTAGGTTTTGCATTGATGGGAACCACCGGTTGTGACTAAATCTCAAGTGCCCAATTGTTTGTTTTGGTTGGTGATATTTTTACACTAATTAAATCGATTAGTTAGATAAAATTTTGATAAATGCAAAAGTTATATCATATTCATATTAAATATTGTTTTGGAATGAGTTATATAATTTATCAACGCATGCATAAAAAAAATCATGCAACGTCAGTCGTTGAGAGGAAAGAATTAGGATCTCGCAGTTTCAAATTTCGGGAACAAGAAACTTGAGACGGGTAATATAAGCTAGCCCTCTTTGTGAATATGTAAAATATTCTTCGCCGATTTTCAGTTTTATGGTAATTCTTCCCAACTTGCGGCAGCCTTGTTTGATTTGTTTGTAATAAACTTTTTGGTGAATAATTAGATAGTCTGTTGCGACTCTGATCATCGATTATAAGTAATTGGCCTGATGGTGTTATGGAGGTAATTGAACATATATCCTGGATGATTTGCAATTGAATATTGCTAATTATGCATGTTCTGAAGATGTCAGTAGTGCAATTATCGTTAGGCAGTCATTTGGTTCTCTTACAAGTGCTGGGGCTAATAAGTTGTTGGATTTGCAGCCTTTCGCTACTCCTACGATTGGATCCAAGGTTGAGGTGCGTGAATTCGGTTGCATCTTCCCACTGCTCTTTCATATGCGCTCCCTGATGATTTGTAGTTGATACCTCCTTTTGAGGTTGATGTTGGTCCAGAGTCTACTGATATGGTTAGTTCAGACGTTTAGCTAGTTTGATCAACTCCTGCCCTAACCTCCGGTCAAAGTCAGTGGTGAGATTGTCTTGGTACCTCGTGGTACTTGCAAAAGAGGAAACTTTGACTTGGTTTTGTTCTCGACTCACTCTAATTGTCATGAGCGTCGTCTTATGGAGAAAGTGATAGTTCTAATGATATTTTTGTTGCAAAAGAAGAAGGCGACGCTTTATCGAGAGTCCTTGATCGCATGTATGGATACTCAGGATGACGAATTTCAGGCGATGATATCTACATATACGTGATCACGATGGGCCTCTCTTGAGAGGAGGATACGTTTAAGATTCTTTATCAACTCAAATATGGAGTTCGAGGTTCTCTCTTTTGGTGCTTCAATCTTCTTTGGTTTGTATCATGTAATGGTACTCTTATTTTTTTTATGCTTAAGTATTTGTTGTGTTTTCTCAGTAATTTGTATTTTGGGAATGTTTTGATATTCATTATAGATAGTGTTTATCGCTGTTTTATTTTTATACACATTATATATAACTTTTGATGCACTTTGGTAAAATTTTAGTGGAACATTACTTATGTGTTTACTATCCAACAATATTATATTGTTCTTCCTGACCAAAAAAATATGCTATTGTTCTGCTGGTCGTGGGACACAAAAATGGACCAAATTCCATATTATAAACGTGATTTTTTACCAACATAATTTTTCCTTCATTTGTATTAAAATCACAAAAAATAATCACAATGATAATTATCATCCAGAAATCTAAAGTACTATATAAACACCTATTTAAATGATAATAAATAAGTACGAAGTACATTTCCTAAAATATCTCCTACACAAAAATCATCCAATCATAATCCACATTAATGAACGCTATAAACTCCGGAGTCTTGATACACGACATCGCCGTGAGTAAACGTAGGCCACCATCTGTCTGTTGCTGTCGTTCATAGACTGAGTTACAAATTTGCTGGCCAACGACCCATCAGCACGAAAATTAAAAACTCACCCCTTTTATTTCCGTTGTTAAAATAATTTAAATACTAATTAGGTGGGATTGCTGAAAGTTGGTATGCTAGATAATTTTATTTTATTTTTTGGTGCGATTATGTAAAAAAAAGTTTGGTTTTTCTATAACTTAGTAATTTTCGATGATTTAATTTCAACAAAGAGTTTATATTGCATTTTTTTAAAGTTATTTTACTATCCAAAAAAAGATGATAGGAGTAATAGAGAGTTTATTAATAATAATGTTATTATTTGTAAGATTTGACATAGTAAGTTTTGGAAAATTAAAGTTCGCTGATTAATCATAATCTTATGTTAAAGGAAAGATACGACATAGTTTGTATTTGCCCTTAATTTGATGGAATATTATGAAACTATCAAAGAGTCCACCATTGACCGTCGTTTTGAAATCCGTTCTATTCCAACAGAAAGTTCCCCTGCGTCGGATTGCCGTCAACTATGACAATGACACGTAAGCAAGAGAGCATTTTAGCTTGTGTCCTTTTAGTTGCTGTCCTTACATGTTTTCGTCAATAGCGGAGACCGAAGAACGATTATCATTAACTATATTCTCCGTCGGTAATCAAAATTGAATAGTTCAAATGCCGAGGCGATATTAAATTTATGTTACCAATGCAAAGTGAGGAGTATGTCAACGGATCCTACCTCATTTCCAAAAGGTTGGAAGTTCAAACCCCATCTCTTTCGAATAGGAAAAAATTTTGTTTGAGAGGGGAACAAAACCCAAATCCATCTAAAGTCCCGAAAGTTTGAAACTCAATAGGCCAAACTTAATATTCACCAAAAAAAATTATGTTGCGGTCTTTTTATTGTAGTAATTTGATAGAGTTAGATCCAAACATTAATTAACCCAACTAATTCATGTCGAGTAATATGCGATGTTAAAATTATACGTTTTTTTAATAAGTAGATTTTAATATGTTTCCAATAAAATTTGAATGAATAATAAATTTGAAGTATGTTTGTTTAAAAGGTAAATTTCCAAAGAATGAATTTGGATTTTTTTGATAGTAGATTGAATTTCGGATATAGTTTAAATCGTTTACATTTTATATCACTAAACTAAATATAATTTGACAATATTGAATAATATATAATCCAAAAAAATCATTTTGGCTACGTTCGATCTGATGTCCAATAAATGTACCAATTTTTTAACTTTGTGATATATAACTATTATCTATGTATGCATAACTTAATAATTAAACTGTATTACCATAGGTTATCTTACTAATTAAAATTTAATAATTGTACATCTAATGAATACTATCATGTTTAACTTCATGTTTTTTTGTTTAGTGTTCCACAATGTTAAATAGAAATATTCTATCATACTCAGTTTTCATCTCTTTTAGTTACCTTTATGATATTACTTTACTCTCCTAACTTTTATACGATCCAAACATAAATCGGATAAAATTAATCTACTCCAAAATTTAATCATTATTTTAAGGAGTATTTGACCCTCTTTTAGAGTATCCCGTGACTGAATTATGCCAATATATTATTATTGACAACATTACTTTGTAAAAAAAATTAAAAAAATTAATTTATAAAGGTTATGATGATGACTATAGAAAAAATTATACTCTAATTATTCATTATGCACTATGCTATGGAGAATAACAGCTGCCTTAATATTGAATGTTTACTTTTTGACTATCACCGAGCCAGGGATTTCATTTTTATTATTTCATTTGTTCAATTTCTTTTTATATTTTATTTTCAAATTTTATTTTATAGTTTTGAACGTGTTACCCTTCAATTGCAGCTAATCTGAACTCTGAACCACTCTTACGACTGTTTGACCTAAGTCCCAAGTTGGAATAGTTTTTATCTTTTGATAAATAAGTCAAGTCGCAAAAAGTAACCTAACTATAAAATTAAGTATTGACGTTCAGAAAAAGGAAAAGTATGCATTGTTTATGTGAAAAGTTACACTCGAATTAGAGTCAATAACTTAAAAGCCTTTTGAACGTATTGCAAGGATGATTTTTAAACTGTGATGTGTGGAGCCATCTGCCCCCCTTTAAATATAGTGGTGTATATTTCTTTCAAAAATTAGTGTATTGCTTATTCGCATTTAATAATATATTATGAAACAAGTGAGCACAAAATCGATAGGAGACGTATATTCAAACTCAATTATTTATAATGAATTAAATTTTTTGGAGGGTAATGCGAATTTGGGATTTGGCTGTGGGAACAAAAAACAATAACATTTATCAATTTGTAAGGTTGGACTTGGCCAATGGCTACCACGCAAAATTCAAGCATACATGTATTTGGACTAATGTCCGCGTATTCTGTGACCGAGTATTTATTTTTTTCACACGAATTTCTACTATTTATATTTATGGTCCAAACCACGACTTTGAAAAAATTGTAGTACAATGGTTCAAACTGGATAATTTTTTTAACAAAATTAGAACAACTATCTATTTTTTGTGATGATATATTAATATCTAATAAAACCAAATTTACCCACAGACACTATACGCCTATAGACATTGACCGAATTTTTTAATAAAAAAATTAAATTACTCTTCATAAAATTCTTAAGATAATTACATCGAGATAATTACAAAATTTAGAAAACAAGAAAAAAGCACATCAAATTAAAACTAATTTCATAAACTCTATCCAGCTCTCATCACACAAGAAAAACACCAAAGAGTTCCTCCTAACCAAGCTACTAGGTGCCAAAGATCACCTACATCAAGCATTCAAAATTGCACCAAAGTGCTCCCCCGTATGAAGCAACTTGGTGCCAAAAGTCACCTACAAGACCAATCTTGGAGGTGACCATGAATTAAATTTTATCTGAAATTTAATTTGATTTATTACAAAAATTGTTTTAGATTTGGACATATTGACACGAATCTTAATTCATATGGGTGATAATTTTCATAATTCGAATTCGAAAATTATAATTTTGAATCTATCCGAATTCCAATAGTAAAATCAGATATGTATTTATACATTTAAACTACAAAATCATATGTGAAAACTGCAAAATAGCAAGATATTAAAGAGAACATATCCTGAGTTAGATACATTCTACAATTCATCTCGTTACCGATAAAAAAAATACACTTAAAACGGAATAAATATGAATCATAGTATAATATAAAACTGCCCTTCCCAATCTCAGGGTGATATTCCCAATCCCACCCGACCACTTCCCTTTTGCTCATTCCGTCCAATATTTAATTGGTCAGCCTCGGGCCCACAGTACCACGTGGAATTCAAAAGGCGGACTTGGCAAATGAAATGACACGGTCGCTGGTCTCCGTTCCAATTTTGCTCACATTTAAATCACCCAATTGCACTCGGACAAGTCCAGGGAAAACATGACGACGGCGATATAACCGACTTTTATTGGTAGGAGACGGTATAACCGGTTAACGTATATTATGCATACACATGTATTATTCCGCCTCTCGCCTTCCATTTTGGACTTATACACAACTTTGGTTTGTTTTTTTTTTCGTTGTGGCGGTCTAAACTATTGAAAAAGGTAAAGTGAGATGGTTTAATCTGAAAAAACCAATAGTAGCTTTGACCTATTCTATCAGGTTTGCCCGGATCGGACTAAACCAGCTCCGACCAAAAAATGTTTCAAGTTTTAGAAGGGATATAATTTTTTTAATATCGAGAATATTCTTTAAAAAGAATTAGGAATTGTAAAATAGAAATAATTATTAGAAAATATGTTTATATTTAATTTTAGTAATAAACTAATTCCTTATAATGTTTGAAGTATGTTAGATTTAATAGATCATCGATCATGTACTATATTGTATATGCGGAAACTACTTTAATTTATTGTATTTTAAACTAGGACTGTTATTACAATTCTTTGAAACAATTTATTTGCGCGGAATTTCAAAATGTTATCAGTTACTTTTTCCGTGAAGCCAACGGTACTGACGTTAACGAACCTCCCACGTTATTTCTCTAGCTACTACCAATTGCCGCAATAAAGGATCGAAGACAAAGTCGTCCGTTGATATTGAAATACGCCTGCCTGCGACCAAACTATTCTTTGGTCAAACCTCGTCCGCTTGTTCATCAACTACTCCCCCGCGCTACCTATAAATACCACATCAACCAGAAGCAAATCACAACACAAGCAACCACCAGAAGAAAAAAAGAACTCAACAATCTTCCTAGCTAGTCTCTTCCATAAAATTTGTTAATTCAAGACAGTATTTACTCATAAATGGCAACCAAAGTATTCAAGACTCTTAGCTTCGTGCTTCTTCTTCTAGTTGCGAGCTCTTTGGTTTTTAGGACCGAGGCTGCTCGTGATCCCTTCAGTATACTCGACTCGTGTGGCTCGGCGAGCAAGATGGTCGAGGATTTCTTTGCTGGGTTATCTATTGGCGCGGTTAATGAATCGGGTCCTAGTTCCGGAACCGACGGACACAAGTTCTCTTACAGCCAGATACTCGGAGGAATCAAGAACTCGGGTCCTAGTCCCGGAGTAGGACACAGTGTGACCACTGGCACCCACGATTGATTTTTTCATATATTGATGGTTTTGAGCAACGAAAATAGACAACCAGTTGTTTCAATCTTACCAGTGCAATGTTATGCTTGGGGAAAAGATGATATGGTTTTTAGTTTTATTTAATTTTTTATTTGTTTAGTTGTATAGTAGGTTGGTGAGGGGCAGGATTTTCTCTGGCTTTCATACGTTGAATTCATACGATGTAGCGCGATATTTCTTTATTCTTTCACACAGTTCATTTCTCAATACAATAGAAATAAACATCGTTTCATATATCTTCAATGTTTTATTCCCGGCCTCGTTTTTTCTTTTTTTCTTTTTCTACCAGAAATTGTACTTGCATTCACCAAAATCACAAATAACTATATGTTACTTAACATGTATTTTCACATACATAAATTTCATCGAAATTTATGTGCTTCCATTTCACAAATGTATTATGACAAAGGTAGTGCGAGCAAGTGTGAGCAAATAATCCCGGCAACGGAGCCCCCAAAAAAAGTATGAGGAAATTAGTAGATTTTTATAGTTAAATTTTGTATTGCTATATTTAAAATAGTTATTCCCATCGCTCCGCATAATGTTACAAAATATTTTGTGTAAAAATAAATTTTTATACCAAAAATTATACGTTATCATAAATTGGATTATCTATATTTGTCGAATCTTAATACACTTTCTCACATCAAACTAAGTATTTTGCTTAAAAAATAAGTCACGTACTATCCCCGCTTAATATAATATATCTCTCCTCCCAAAAATATAGCTTGTAGTCAACCAAATCTTAAATCCGTCGCCTAAGTCCTCACGAATCACGGCACCTACTATATTAGAATTTTTGTCTCCATAAAAATTTAATAACAAATAGGTAATCTTCTATATATATCAACGAGCATAGCATTTATAAAATTCGACTATCGTCTAAAACTCTACAAAGACAAATCCAAGAGAGTCGAAACACGGTTTCATTTTGGAAGACATGTATACTAGACGTCGATTTATATTTAATGTCCATCTAGCCGTAATTTATTCATGCTTAGTTGATCGGTGTTTTGCAAAAAACTAGTTTTGGGGATAGCTGTCTTGTAAACTGTTTGGACATAATACTCATAAAAAACTCTCTGTATACAATACTTATCATTAAAAACATCCGGGATACAATCTTTGGATGATCGCCTAAAGACATTTTATTTAATACAAAATATAGTGTCATAAGCCATAGGAAAAATGAATGATGTAATTAGTATTCGCGTAAAAAATTTATCTATAAACACAAAATATTGGACAATGCCATGGTACATGCATAATCCTTTTACAAACTCTTTGAAAGTCCAACAAAAGTATCCGTTTGAAATTATCATGGGCCTTTGATAAAGTTGTAATGGTGTCTAAACAAATCCTGTCTGTTTCAAATACCTTACTACAAATCCATTTATATATGGATGGAAATATATTAGAATTCTGTGAATTTATCCTGATTTAAACTTGAAATATCTAAAATATGCGGTTTCAACCCATATCTTTGTCTATAAAAAGTATTAAAATTTTGGATCCGTTTCCAGATTATGTCCATATACCACGATCAAAATCCAATACACACATTTTAAATTATATTATATATATGCAAAAAATACTTACCCGCTAAGTCCAGCCCTATAAATAAACTCTCCTGCCGGCCCCAATTCATTTTTTTTTTCTATATGAAGCAATTCCCACTAATGGAAGCTGGAGAAATGATTTTGGCAATAT
>SOPF01027614.1:13957-36880 GCA_012979155.1 Hypericum perforatum
CTCTTCTCCGACGGCGAGCGCGTCCTCGCCTTCCACGGCCCCCGTATCTACGAGGCCAAGGCGAGTCCTCCCCCCTTCCTCCTCCCTCTAATTTCTTTTTGCCAGAGTTTAGAGACGAGTTCGTAGCTTAGGGTTTACTTTTACCGCGCGCTTTCTAACTTCCAATTCGAGTCTACGCTTCTTTAGGCGGATAAGTATAGTGCTCTGAAACGGTTAATTTGTAGCTTCGCGCTAGGTTTTCAGGATACCTCTTTTCCTGATTTCACTTGCAGAGCTTAGAGACTTCTCTCGGAACTTCAGGTTTTAGCTCTCGCAATGCACCTTCCGATTCGAGTTCGATCTTGTTTAAGCGGATAAGGATAGTGCTCTTGAACGGTTAATTTGTTTTTGCATTAGGTTTTTAGGATACCTCTTCTCTCTTTCTCTCTTAAGGTTTTATACTCGTAGATTAGGGTTTTATTTCGAGCATGGCAATGTCTGAGGCTAACATTGTTTACGTGGATAAGGATTGTGCTCCGAAACGGTCACTTTGTGGCTTCACGTTAGTTTTTCAGGATACCTCTTCGCTCTCTTTTGGAATTTTATTTTCCTGATTTCACCTGCTGAGAGCTTAGACACTACTCATAACTTCAGGTTTTAACTCGCGCAATGCTGATTCAAGTTCCAACCTTGTTTAAGCAGATAAGGATAGTTCTCTGAAGCGGTTACTTTTTGGCTTGGCATTCAGTTTCAAGGATACAACTTTTCTTTGCCATAGAGCTTAGAGACTACTCATAGCTTACGGTTTATCTTGCACAGTGCAACTTCCGGTTCGAGTTCAACTTTGTTTTAGCGGATAAGGATTTAATTTGTGAACTCACGTTAGGTTTTAGGATACCTATTTTTTCAATTTTTTTTCCCGAATTCACTTGACTGAGCTTAGAGACTAGGTTTTATCTTGCGCTAGTCAACTTCCAACTCACGTTCATGTCGTTGTAGTCAAGTGTAATGGATTAGTTCTTTTGTGTGTTTAATTTGAGGCCTGCGTTAGATTTTAGGACCATTTAGTTTGGGAGATGTTGCCGCCTATTATATTCCATTTATGCTCACCGTTTTTTTCTCTCAGTTATTGCGGCTTTGTTGTCTTACTGTATTTATCCTGCCTATTTTTTTGGGTTTGTAGGTTCAAAAGGCTGAGCTTCGGAAAAAAGAGTGGAAATACTTTGTTCACTATCTCGTACGATCCTAAGTTCCTGACAGCTGAATTTCGGATTATTTTTTTTATTCATTTGAGGATATTGATTTCATTTGCCTACTGTTTTGCAGGGTTGGAATAAAAAGTGAGTCTATGATTTACGGAACTCAGCCTCTAGTTATTCTGTATACAACCCGACGTGTGATGAATATTAATTGAACTGGTAGATAATATTCTGCTTTACAAATTTTACCCACTTTTTGGTGAAGCCAATTAGATTAGAATTGTAGATAAAGGGAAATTGTATGCTATGAGATCCATAAGTATTAAGTTCTTGAATATCTTACAAGGAATTAGTTAGCTGGTTCATCTGTTTTAGGGCAAATGATCCTCTGGCCTCTATATGCCGGTTAACAAAAAATCATGGTCATAGATATGGGGTTACTAGTAGCTAAATGTGCAAGTGGCATGCATCTGTGTTGAATTATTTATGACTTGCTATGTTAGTTTATTAGTTAGTGTGCTTCTTGTTGTTTTATCCTAGTTAGTGATTTAGGCTTTACCTAGTTTAAGTATATTAGAACCCATGTTTTATGGTTAAAGTAGATAGTTATGTTCCCTAGTTTGTCCCCTAGGTGTAAGGAGCCGTTGCTTGTCTTGCAACGGCTACCTTCTTCCCTCCTCACTTCTCTTGTAATCTAAGGCTATTTATACCTCTTCATGAGATGAATAAAAGTAGTGCAGCAGATTACACCTATCCTATCTATTTTCACAATCTGACCAGTATATGTCCCTGTGTTGATTTAGCTTCTCTCTTTCAGGGTTAACACTTTTTTTAGCTAAAATGCCTCTAATAAGTAATGCCTTTCCTTCTTGCTGATTAGAAATGCTATAATTTCTTTTTGGAGTAGTCATCTTTCATTGATCATTATCCACTTTCTTAAAAGCGATACAAAAATCATCATGTAGCTTGGAAATATTGCCAACAGTTGGGATGAATGGGTAGGCTCGGACCGATTATTGAAACATACTGAAGAGAACATCATGAAGCAGCGGGATCTTGAGAAAAAGCAGCTGGCAGACAAGAGTTCAAAGCCAGGACGTTCTGCTCAAGCTAAGCCAAAAGCTTCTGGTGGTTAGTTCTGCCCTTTCTTTTATGAAGTCATGCTCAGTTCTTCTGCATTTGTGCTTACCATGTGGTAGATTAAGATTATTCCCTAACCATTGACATTGAAGTCATTTATCTTCTATGCTTGCTATGTGTCAAGGTCTATGTATTCTTCCAATCTCTTGAGATATGTCATAAGACACGAGGCCCTGGCAATCATGGATTCTGTTTTCAGAAAATGGATTGTATCTGGTTCTTTATCTGAGACAACTGTTTGCTCTTTATTCTCAACTACTAGATGATTGACTTGATTGACAATTGTGTATGTAAGAGCTGGCTGGTTTGCACAATCCAAGTCCTCTTTTTTTTTTTCCTTGTACACGACAGTGGTCACCTCAGTACATGCTGATTGCGAAGAGAAAATGATATCCAGGGATTATTTGAATTAACTTTAGTAACGTCTTCATATTTTTCAGATACAAAGGTAGATAAGGAAGAGACTAAACCAAATGGTTAGCTTCCTTTGCATTCCTCCTTTTCTTTTTGCACTATGTATAAGTTGCATACTTCGTTCATTCATCACTTCCAATATCTTATTGCAGTACTACAAATTAACCACACTGCTTTTGTTTGCCGCTACAATAAGTCTTGCGGAGGCATGAACCTCTAAAAGTGATGTCTTCTTTTCTGTTTCTTCGCATACTGCATTTTAGTTGTGGAACCCCAACTAGGTTGTGGAGTACCAGAGCTTAGAACATTATTTGCCATGGTTAACTATAATGATCCGGAGACCTCAGATGAAAATTTAATGGTTTTGATCAACTTGTCTAATAGGGACAAAAGCGAAGAAGCGCAAGAATGAATCTGGCACTGAGGTATAGTTTTATATCCATTCATCTATTACTTGTGTACGCTTTTTCTATGTTGAAGTACTTGGAGATCTCAATTTCTCTGCATGCTTCCTCCTTTTCTGCAGATATGACTATAGTTATGCTATGACTTGACCTATTCGAGCTTCCTCTAGTAACATGTGGCTTAGATTTTCTCCTCCCGGCTTCAATTTTGTCTGCATATTTGCATACACTTAAAAAAATTACCTGTTGTGTGAAGAATTTAGTTCCGGCTTCTTTGTTGATGTTGTTCTGCGTTAAAAGTAATGAGTGGTTGGACCCGTTTTATAGTAACCGAAGTCCACCTACCTGCTTGATATTTTAGGTTGCACGTGAAGGTTATTACATGGTGTACTAGTGCGAATTAATCTTGCGACTCATTGTCATATGACTACCCATTTTGTGGCACGAGGGGCCACAATGGCCAATACAAATTTTAGTTAGAGTGGATTGATCATGCGACTCATTGTCATATGACTCCCCCTTTCGTGGCACGGGGGTCAATTGTCCATGCAAATTTTAGTCATCTCACATGGAAAGTGGGGAGCAGTGGAGCCTAATTTTTAGAGGAGAGATCTCTACCTACCCATTTCTTTCAGGTTTTAGGCTGGGTGTAGGGGTTTTAGCATCCTCTTTTGAAGTTCTAGAGATTTCTTATGAGCTTATGTTTAAATTTCAGAAGTTTGACTTTCTTCATTATGATTATCAGAAGGATAATACTTCTGTGGACAAACACATCAAGATCCTCATTCCGCCAACTTTGAAGAAGCAACTTGTTGATGATTGGGAATTTGTTGCACAAAATGACAAGGTTCGTAAAAAACTTTTTGCTTCATGAGGTACTTAGAATTGACTATAGCTTTTGCACTGGGGAGATTGGTTACTAAAATTGTTGGAGCATCTTTTGTTTGCAGCTTTTTAAACTTCCACGATCACCAACTGTAGATGAGATCTTGACAAAGTACCTCGAATACAGATCAAAGAAAGATGGAATGTGAGTTGTCTGGTACCACCAACGAGTTTCGTATGTTAATTGAAAACATTTTTGTAGTTGATGCCAATATATATGTCCGTGTTTTCCTTGACTCCATGAACTTGATAAATGGGACTGATCCTTAGCCATCTACATTTTGATAGCACTTCTCTTTTGCGATTTGGTGCAGGATTACTGATTCAACTGGAGAAATGTTAAAAGGGATTAGATGTTACTTTGATAAAGCATTGCCAGTCTTGTTGCTGTACAAAAATGAGCGTCAACAGTATCAAGATTCTGTAAAAAATGATGTCTCCCCTTCAACTGTATATGGTGCTGAGCATTTACTTCGACTCTTTGGTATGTTTGTATTTGTTTTCTGTTATGCGTTTGCTATGTTCTCAGGTGTCACAAGGCATGTTATGTTAATAATTTGCTGTTTGGTAGGAGTACCTTCTGCTGTAGGATGCTGCCGTTCCTAGGATTTGTACTGTTCCCCTGAATCGTTGTTTCTTTTCTTAACTGAATTAATCTCCAATTCTTTATTTCATATCTTTAAATTCTTAAGGCCCAGTAGGCTAACAAAACAGAGTTGATCTTTGAACTTCGAATGGCGTAGCTGCAACTGTTTGAATGATACCCGTGATAGAGTTCGTTTGATTTTATCATATTTGTCAAAGCACTTTTGTTTTTCAAATATTTATCTTTTTGTTCTTGAGAAAGTTGACGTTTTCTTGCTTTTTCTCTGGTGTATGATGGTAACTTTTAGTTTTCTTCAGCTGTTAGACGAGAAGCATAATCCACTCTCTTAACTAGTCTTCTCATGTTAGCAAAATATGCTATCCTCTATGGTTGCTAACTATGAACTACAATTTTGCAGTTAAACTGCCTGAGCTTTTGGCATATGTCACTATTGAAGAAGAGACACTGAGTAGCCTACAACAGAAGCTACTCGACTTCCTCAAGTATGTCAGCTCTACTCTTGCTTGGTTTAGATATACCTTTTGTTTCGAGAGTGATGAAATCATCGTACTGTTGAATTGGAAAAACAATGGCTTTATTAAATCAAGTGCTTCCCAATAGGTGCTAATTGTTTTGATGGCAACTTGAGCTTATCAATTTACTCGAGTGGGTACTTCTGGACCGAAGGATCTGCAACACGGTTTTTGACTTAAACTCAAAAGCCGAATCAATGGGTCACTGGAAATTAGTGTATGCATTGGAAACGTAGACTGAACTTTTATTTAAAATTTCCAACCATTTTATGTTGCATATGGAGCATACTTGAAGTGAATGAATGGGTAACTGGAAATTAAAGTATGCATTGGAAACGTAGACTGAACTTTTATTTAAAATTTCCAACCATTTTATGTTGCATATGGAGCATACTTGAAGTGAAGGATGATACTCATCTATATGGTCAGGGCGAACAAATTCTGACCGTTGCATTTTTCTTCAGCATGCCATGTCCATTCTGAATTTTCTGATCCATCTATTGTTGCATAGTTATTAGATTTAATGTAACTGCTTTCTGCGGATTCTGAAGTTGAAGATGTTTTTGTTTCTATCTCGACTATATATATGCACGTTAGCGGCAGTTCGTACGAGGAAATAATTACCTTTGTTTGCAGATTTCTGCAGAAGAATCAGAGTACGTTTTTCCTTTCAGCTGATGACGGAAGTAAACCTTCTGATGGCAAAGGCAAGGGGAAAGATGATTGACCATTGTTCTTGCTTACCTAACATTTGATTTTCGTCCCATCAATTTCCACCAAATGGCAAGGATCATAGATGGCTTCTTGATTGTCTTCTGCCACTGTTGAGCAGAAAAATATGAAGGATTTCAATGTTGAAATCTGAAAGTTCCTATTCTTTTTTTTCATTCAACTTTAGTGAGATTGGAACACACTTTTGTAGCCTTGAAACTGTTCAGTTTCCTAGCTTTCGTATTTTCGAAAGAGCAACGGTCATACTCAATTCTTTGTCATACTTCAATCAATGTCTGCTTCACACCGTAACCTCCTGATCGGTTGATCCGATTAAATGAGTTTTTTGTTAGAATATAAAAAACAGATTACAATACGATACGGAAGAAGAAATACATAAACAAATGAACAAGACTCTAAAACAGTACTCGAAACCACTCCAAGAGGAGACAGAGCGGCATGGATGAGAACGAAAGATGGACGAGAGGCTATGAGAGCCAAACATCTAAGGCGAAGCTGTCGAGACAAGTTATACGGCTAATAACCACGAAGTCGCATCAAAGACACAATCGCTTGGGCATTTGAATGCATACGAGATGCACGCAAATCAATGTCAAGATGGAACGAATTCAATTAAGACAAAGCTATCCACCTGTTCCAAAATTTTGAATAATGAACAGATCTCAAATCGAACCTAGGTCGATCCAAACAAAAGCATATAATAAAGCAAAGCCAATCGAAGTCACAAAACACGTGTTAACATAAGGGCAAAAGTAACATCCAAAATTGACAAAGTAACACATCTACAAGGAATAAGAGAGAAAGTTAGAGAGAGAACTAGGCTTCCCTTTCCACAGTGCTCGTCCTAACCATGGAGGCTCCCCCTTAGGGAGACCCCGACCCAGCGGCGCAAGTAACAGAAACCCCACCCCGCGGCGGAAAGAAAGTCAGAACAAGAGAGGAGAGTTCGGCCGAGTCGCTTATGCAGGAGAGGACACCGATCTCCCCCATGGATGTAAGGCATAGGAAGCTCTCTTTCAAAGATGCCACCATGGGAGATCAGGAAAACCAACCGCCATCCAGTGGCACCCAACATTTCTCCTTTAACCCGGAAGACCTGGTCTCCAGCGACTCTGAGGGGGAAGAGGAAGACGATCAGTTCTGCCCTACGATCCGACTTACCAAAGCCGAGAAGATCGAGATGAGGAGGCCGTGGTGGAAGACCCTAATCATCAAGGTCCTCGATTTCCAAGTATCGTATCCATACCTTAAGTGACGGTTGGCTCTATTGTGGGGACTCCCCATGGACTTCAACTTGGTGGACCTGGGGCGTCCGAGCTCGGATGAAGAGTACCAACATATACTTACCAGTGGTCCATGGATGGTGGTGGATCACTATGTCACGATGTGTAGATGGGAACCGAATTTTAACCCGGGTGAGCACTAGAACCTCGAAAGTAGTGGCTTGGGTCAGAATCCCATGCCTACCCATGGAATATTACAACGAGAATTTCCTACAAAACCTAGCGCATCGAATCGGCCGACCTATTAGGATCGACACTACGACATCTGAGCTGAGACGGGCGAGCTTTGCATGGGTTTGTGTGGAGATCGATTTGACCAGACCGTTGTTGTCTACATTCCCCGCATGCCGCCGAGTGAACTGTCTCCAATATGAGGAGTTGCACCTCATTTGCTTCCACTGTAGCATGTACGGGCATACCGAAAATGGATGTAATGCTAAGAAGGTACATGAGAGAGAACTCGGTGACCAGACGACCGAACCAGCGATTAGAGATCCGACGATGGGGTCACCAACCTCTAAGCTGCCGGATCAACCAGAACTTGCAAATAGGTTTGGAGACTGGGTGCTGGTACAGAAAAGACAAAGAGGAAGGAGAGCTCAAGCTGCAAGCCCAAGGACGGGGACCCCTATCATAGAAACGGATAAAAACCCCCTGGGAAAAATAAAGTACGATCCTCTACCATTCCCCTTTCAGCTAACAATTTTGAAGTGCTGCAGACCGGCCTGGCAGATAAGGACATGGAGTCACGAGATGCACCTGCAAGGACAGCTGAAAAGCAAAAAGGGGAAAAGGATATTCCTAAACAAGTCAACGAGGGAAAGTCACCAAAAGTGGGCCAGCCCAAACGTGGAAGTGCAATTTCTATCCAAGCAGACAAACAACATGGGCCAATGGAGGAAGCCCAAGAAAGTGCTACTAAGGCCTCACATAGTGCTAACAAACAGAAACAAGATGCTAGTCCTTCCGAGACTACACCGGAGATACCAAAAGCCAGAGATGAAACACCCCACCCCGTCCATTCCACAAGCTAAAGGGAGGGGACTAAAAGACTACTTGAAATATAGGGGCACCTATACTACTCTCACTCTCCACGGAATAGACGTTAGTCTCACCCAATCCCAACAAGGATACCCAACAGAGACAGCCTGCCTAACAGAACCCGCACCACAGGATATGGATATCTCACTGGAAAAAGTCTCGGCTATCCCCGAGACCCCAGACCTAAGTAACAAATTCTGGGACATCCGACCTGATCTGATATAAATAAACCCGCAAGTAAAGGATTGTCATATTTCCCCTGAGGAAGAGAGCGCTATGGATGTCAATGAAAACCAAACTACCCGCAGTGAAGGAATAAGTGCTGCCAGTGGTCGCAGAGCAGGGGGACGGGATTGCGGGCAACCGCACTATCTGATAAGCCCTCATTTCCTGTGTTTTACTCTCTTTATTCTTTGTTGTTCAAATGCATATACTGGTTTGGAACTGCCAATGAGCTGCTAGCCAGAAGTTTATCATTGCAATTAAGGAATTGATGAGGAAACACAAACTAGAAATCCTCGTGCTTCTGGAGACCTGGATTTCGGGCACGCGCGCCGAAAACATCGCACGTATTTTGAATTTCTCTAATTTTATTCAAGCTCCAATGCAGGGTCACTCCGAGGGAATCTAGTGCCTCTGGAATCATGGGGTCTTTCCGATCACGACTCTCAAGATTGATCGCCAATTTATACATATGGAGATTGGCAACTCAGCCGAGTTGAAGTGGAGTTTCACTGCTATTTACGGGTATCCAAAAGCCATAGTGAGGGAGGATCTCTAGACTAACCTCTAGGGGATTTCCAGCCAATTAAGAGGCCCATGGTTGTTAGTCGGGGACTTTAATGTGTACCTAGCCTCGACTGGCAAGATTGGCGATGCCCTGATGTGAGGTACCAAACATACCAAGTTTAAGGAATGAATCAAGGACTGCGGCTTGATGGATCTGGGTTTCACTGGGTCCCGGTTTACTTGGATCTGAGGTAACATACATGAAAGACTGGACAGAGCATTAGCCAATATAGATTGGAGAACTAAGTTTCCGGAGGCTAAAGTGATCCACCTTCCCAGATGGAAGTCCGACCATTGCCCTATACTCATCCAACTCCACTCGAACCCCCAATTTAGACCACAAAGGCTAGGGGTGAGCATTTAATCTGATATTCGATGTCCGAATCCGAATCCGAATTTTTTTTTCGGATTCGGATTCGGATAATTTTCTTTTCAGATTCAGATTCGGATTATCCGAACTTTTTAGTTCGGATTCGGATTCGGATACGGATATTGAAAAAATCAGTTCGGAGATCCGAATTATCCAAATTTTAGTTGGGCCTGGGCTTAAATCTAAAAATGTATAGCCCTTTATCTCCCTGTCTCTTCTTTCTTTTTAATTATTTGGACCTTAGGCCTTAGCCTTATCCGCGCCCCCTTATCTCCTTTATCTCCATGTTTCTTCTTTCCTTTTAATTATTTGGACTCTTGGGCCTTATCCTTTCTCTTTCTTCCGTGAAATTTCTTGAAACCCTAAAGTAAAAAAATTGAATTTCTTGAAGGGGCTAGAATTGGGGCATGCGGGAGCATCAAGGAGATAAGGATCATTGGCTTCGACTTGTACCTGATTAGCAAAGAAGTTTGTCATGACTGAATTCATAGACCCGAAGGAATACAACAAACCCATCCAAGAGGTAACTCTCAATTGTTCTTCTTGGACCCATCAAGGGCTGCACCAAATCTCCCCCTCCTACTTGGCGGACTGTGGTTGTTTAATTAGTGCATGCTTCATCTTCTGTGTTATGTTTAATTTTTATCCTTGGGATATTGGCTGAGTTCTTCAACCTTCGTATTTGGGTCGGGTTTCAGGGGGAGTAATTGAAGAGGAAGAGAACTACGGAGATACCTTCTACTTACCATCAGTTTTTGTTGAAATTTGGATGTAATGAATTTTTAATTATGTTAGCCGAAATTGTAGTTTTCCGAATACTTGAGCATTTTTGTTAGTTTGCTGGTGGTTTTGTTTGAAGTTATTGAATTTGGATGAAATCTTGGATGACTGGTCATTTTGTTTTTCGGATAGTTCGGATTATCTGAATCCGAATCCGAAAAAAGTTCGGATATTCGGATTTGGATAATTCAATATTCAGATTCGGATTCGGATAGTGAAATATATGATTCGGATAGTTCGAATAGATCCGAATTCGGATAGTTCGGATTCGGATAATCCGAATGCTCACCCCTAACAAAGGCGACTATTTCGGTTCCAGGCGGCTTAACAAATGGACCCGTGATTCCCCGCCTTTGTCAAAGAAGCATGGAAGGCGAAAGAACCCCTTCCTATCGCGTGCGATATGTTTGTCCATCAAGTCACCAGGTGGAATAAAGAATGCTTTGGCAGCATAACTCGATGCAAAGACAGCTTGACTAGAAGACTGGGTGGCATACAGAGAGCACTGGAAAGAGGGAGCAATAGATTCCTAAAGAAATTAGAACGTGAGCTTAGGATTGAATTGGAAGCAACCCTGGAGCAGGAAGAAATTCTTTGGAAACAAAAATTGAGATGGGATTTCCTTCTTAATGGCGATAGGAATACTAAGTATTTCTATGCCTCCACTTTGGTTCGACGGAAGGCGAACAGAATCGAAGCCCTCAAGGATACGGATGGCAATTGGATTAAGGATGCATGAGCTGTCAAAGACATGTTTATCAACCACTTTGAAGACCTGTATATGGCAGAGAGACCCCTTACGACTGCACAGCATTCCAGCAACGGGTTCGCTAAGCTCCCCGTAGACCAACTGAATTCACTAGGCTCCATCCCATCAGTAGAAGAGATAAAGCGCACGATATTCTCGATAGGAGCACTTAAGACCCCAGGACCAAATGGACTACATGCTTTCTTTTACCAAAGGAATTGGGCCGAAGTCAAGGACACCGTTATTTCCTTTGTACAAAATGCTTTTCGTCATCCGGAAACCATGGCAGCTGTCAATAATATGGCTCTTGTGCTCATCCCAAAAGAATTCCATCCACAAACCCCAACCTATCTCCGGCCCATCAGCCTGTGTAACACGTTCCTAAAGATGGTTACCAAGCTCCTGGCTAGAAGACTCCAAGCCCTCATGTCCCAGTGGGTCGTGCCGAATCAGAATAGTTTCGTTCCAGGACGCAGCATAAAGGACAATATTATTGTAGCACAAGAAGCAATTTATACAATGAAGAACCGCCAAAGTGGAAAAGGAATCATGGCCTTGAAGGCCGACTTAGCAAAGGCCTACGATCGAATGAATTGGTCCTTCATACAGGAGACACTACACCTCTTACACCTCCCTGTGAATGTGATTAATGTGATCATGTCATGTGTTACTTTAGTATTTATGCAGGTTATATGGAATGGTGAAGCGACCAGAAGCTTTAGGCCGATGAGAGGATTGAGATAAGGAGATCCCCTATCTCCATACCTTTTCATCTTATGCCTAGAACGTCTCAGACATATGATCCAAGTGAAAGTGGATAACAAAGAATGGAAGCCATTCAAGATCTCCCAAAAAGGCCCCCATATCTCACATATTTTCTTCGCGGATGATCTCTTATTATTTGCGGAGGCTAATGAGAAGCAGGCTAATGTGCTACTAACGGTGGTGGATGAGTTTTTCTCTTTCTCAGGTCAAATGATGAATAATGCAAAGACCAAGTTATATGTGTCCAAGAACGTCACCAACTCCCTATGCCATGGACTTGCACAGACAATGAGGGTCTCACTCACCTCCAATCTTGGGAAATACTTAGGCATGTCATTAATACATGAGAGAGTAACCAAGAGTACCTACATCTTTATCTTGGAGAAAGCGTACTCGAGGCTCCAAGGATGGTGTGTGGAGAAGCTATCTTTCGCAGGGAGAACAACCCTAGCTCAGTCCGTGATAGCCACGCTCCCAACTTATGCCATGCAAACTGCAAAGATTCTATTGAGGATTTGTGACAAGATTGAAAAGATCCAGAGGGCTTTCATATGGGCATCTACACCCAATAACAAGAAACCCCACCTTCTAGCCTGGGAAACGGTGTGTCTACCTAAACAGGAGGGCGGGCTTGGGTTTAAAAACCTTAGGAACCAGAATCTCGCCCTCCTAATGAAGCTGGCTTAGCAAATCATCTCGGAGAAGCAGTCTTTGTGGACGCAAGTCCTATGATGGAAATACATTAAGTCTAATGCTAATATACTCCAAGTGCAGTGTAAAAAGAATAGCTCCCCCTTGTGGAAGGCAATAGCATCAGTCTGGCCAACAATGTTGAACGGAGTTAGATGGGTTGTTGGAAACGGAGAAACAACCAAATTCTGGAGAGATAGGTGGTTGGCCAACCTAGGGCCATTAATGGATGAATGCATCACGCCTATCCCGGGCACTTTGCTAGAGGCAATAATTAGTGATATGGTCACTGCGCATAGCTGCTGGGATTAGAGCCTTCTACATGAGTTCCTGCAGCCTTCAACCATTAATGTACTAGCTGGGACACCTACCCCCTTGACCCGGAGAGGACAAGATAGAATCAAGTGGGGACTCACGCACGATGGGATCTTTATGACCAAGTTGGCTTATGATTTTCTCGAGGAGCGGGAGTAACACAATGGCAATAGAGTATGGAAGAAGTTGTGGGATTGGAATGGACCACCAAGACTTAAGAAACTAGCCTGGCTTGCGGGTCACGAGAGGCTACTCATAAATGCAATGAGACGTCATTGCCACATGACTCCAACTGCCACCTGCCCCTACTGCGGACATAGAGAAGAGACCACCCTCCACGTGTTGCGCGACTGCAAGAAGATTGCCCTAGTTTGGCAGAAGCTTCTTGCCAGCACGGACCAATCTACTAATTACTTCTTCTCCCTTGACCTCTTACCTTGGATTGATACCAATCTTTCAAGACCGGAGGACTGGCTTTCCCTATTCCTGGTGGCAATTAATGCATTTTGGAAATGGCAAAACCAATGCATTTGGCCGGAAGGGGAAGCTAGACCTATTAATCAGTTTTTTATTATTTGCAACAGGTACACAGAGATGCAGAGTACCCAGGAATTGGCAAGGAAAGTGGAGTCTCAAGTGACAAGAGGAGTGCGACTTATTGGCTGGGAACGACCTCCTTTGGACTGGGCTAAAATTAACATAGATGGGGCCATGAGAGCATCGACATCACGTGCCGCAGCTGGAGGCCTAATTCGTGATCGTGCAAGAAACTAGTTATGCAGATTTACGGCCAATCTTGGCACATGTTCCAGCCTAGAAGCAGAACTATGGGGGGCCTTTTATGGACTAAAGCTAGCAAAGTCATGGGACTCAAAAAGCTCATCCTTGAAATGGATTCAAGTATGAGTGTTGGACTCCTACAGCCGGCCAATACCCATCACGAAGGGAACATCCCTCTGCTTGAACAGGTGAAACATGAACTTTTTGAAGACTGAGAGATATATGTAGTTCATACGTACAGGGAGGCAAACTAGTGTGCGGACTACCTCGCAAACTTGGGCTTTGATCAGCCCATTGGATTACATATGTTAAGCGAGCCATCTAGACTTGTTAGGCAGAATTTGTTAAATGATATTGAAGATGTAGCATTTCCTAGAAATATTATCATTAGTGACGATGCAAGGCTAAATTTAGCAACACACCAAACGTCAAGGGTGGGAACCTTCCTCTCGAGGTACTCTTCCCCTTCCACAGATTTTTCCCAACGGGTTTCCTGTGGTAGAGGTTTAACGAGACCGACGGTTGCACCCCCACAAGCGGCCGAGGGGGAGCCTTGCATTAGGTAGGTTGTAATTGGCCATTTCTTAATATATGTAGGACCTTGGTCCTCCCTTCTCACCAAAAAAAAGTAACATCCAAAGAACATAAAAGGTAAAGACAACAGAACAATAAACATATATAAAAACACGAAGTACAGCAAAATAGAGAATGGACAAGCCGGCTAGGAGACAGGTCAGTGGCGACCAACCCCCTGCCGGGAACCACCAGTGCCCTCAAACCAACTGAGCAAGTGAGTCAGCCTAGGGAGAGCGGCGATGAGGTCGAGGTGAGTCTGTGGAGATCGGACTAGCAGCAGTTGCCGCATTGTGGTAGAGGCTTGGATCCGGAGGTTGGGACCGTGACCGAAGAGGACCGAGGAACCCCAGCAACTTGCTTGAGAGAGATGGAAAGACTAGAGATGGAAAATGTAAAGTGAGGGTGGTATTGTCGAGATCGAGCTGGATGGTGGAGGTGGAGGAGGAAGGTGGAGGGTGGAGGAGGAAAGAGTAGGAAGGTGGAGGGTGTAGAAGGAGGGTGGAGGATGGAGGAGGAAAGATAAACTCCACAAAAAGAGAGATAATATCTAGATATTTCTAGAGAGATAAAGTTCCAACTTAGGGAGAGGTTTAATAAAGTCCATGACATGGGGGTTGGTGGCTTTGTTGGGTAGGCTCCATATGGTATATGAGGAAGAGAAGAAAAGTTAAAAGTAGTGGAAACTGGGTTTTGTTGAGGATAATGTCACTAGTTAGAAAGGGTCAGAAAGAGAAAATGATTTTGTTGATTTGAGCCTTCCCATTAAATAAGTTAAAAAGGTGAATATATGATGAGAATCTTAGCAGTCACCTCATGATTCTTTGTTTGATTGTATATAATCATCACAACCTGATTTAGAACGATGTGGGCGGGATCCGTTTCACTGTTAGCTGGTTCAGATCAGTAACAGCTGATCCATTAATGCGAGATGACATAACTCATAAGAGGTATGTACGGTGCAAGATACCGTATGACGACACTGGAGTCTGGATGACAAGTCGCATGACTTGGTTTGATCATTTGGCTGTGGGTTTATTGTTTAGGGTAGGGGTGTTTTCTTCGGCCAATGAACAAGAAGAAAGGGTAATCTACAGATTCTTCAACACTTCTTGGTAGCAAATGCGAATGATTAGAAAGCTTTCCACGATAAACGACCAATGGCAATTACTAGGTCGGCAGGTTTTTTTTTTTGTAGTTTAGGAAATTAATAGTTAAATATTGTCGAATCTAATTATCGAATACCAATAATAATACATTTTGCGTTCGTAAATTTGAAGTTTTGAACCAACAAAGCAAAAGACGCTGGGCGTTAGCCAAATGACATCATAATGTTCTCTGTAGCAAGCGCGATCCACCAGTTGGTTGCTGACCACTTAAAAATAACTAGTAACGCCACTCCTCTCTCTCTCTCTCTCTCTCTCTCTCTTCCCCCAACAACCAAACGCCAAATTGACCAAAACCATAGT
Source organism: Hypericum perforatum (assembly GCA_012979155.1). NCBI lineage: Eukaryota > Viridiplantae > Streptophyta > Magnoliopsida > Malpighiales > Hypericaceae > Hypericum > Hypericum perforatum. The sequence continues at coordinate 29,433 of SOPF01027614.1, forward strand.
TAAACGAACTCACTCCAAAAATCAAACCCAAAAAAAAAAAAAAAACCTCCAAAACCCTTCTCTCCCAATTTGAAACTTCTCTCATGGAAGCCAGAATCTGCCACTTGATAGGCGTAACCGAGTTCCCCTCCTTCGCTCCCCGGTCCACAAACCGAGTCAACTCACCCGTCTTTAGAACAGCTCGCCTCTCCCTCCCTTCCCCTCTCCGCTTCCCGATCCCCAACCTCCGCCGCATATGCATCCCTTCCGCCTCCTCCAGCCACCACGATCACTCCCACCAGCACCGCCACGCCGACTGCTGCCACGGACACGGACACGTGGACCAGCCGAGTGGGGCCCAGGAAGCGGTGATCAAGTTCGCGAGGGCGGTTGGGTGGATTACCCTAGCTGACTACTTGAGGGAGAACCTCCACATGTGCTGCTCCGCTGCCGCGCTCTTCCTCGTGGCCGCCGCGTGTCCTCATCTCCTCCCTAGCCACGCCGTCAAGCCTTTCCAGAACTCCGCCCTCCTCCTCGCCTTCCCTCTCGTCGGGGTCTCGGCTTCGTTAGACGCTGCTCTGGATATAGCCGGCGGGAAGGTCAACATCCACGTGCTGATGGCGCTCGCCGCCTTCGCTTCGGTTTTCATGGGGAATACCGTGGAAGGAGGGTTGCTTCTCGCCATGTTCAATCTCGCTCACATAGGTGCGTGCGTGAATGAGTAGGACTATGTTTTCTGTATTTACGTTAATGCCATTGAGTCGAGTGATAGGAGTTTGAGGTATTCTTCTGCAGCGGAGGAGTTTTTCACCAGTAAATCGATGGTAGATGTTAAGGAGCTCAAGGACAATTACCCGGATTCTGCCCTGGTTTTGGATGTCAACGACGCGGAGATCCCTGATTTGTCCAACTTGTCATACACAAGTGTGCCGGTTCATGATGTGGATGTGGGGTCGTACATCTTGGTCGGAACTGGTGAGGTCTGGTTTTCTTTTTTTTATTATTATTATTATTTCTGCATGGCTGTTTCCTTTCAGACATTTGATTGTGCCTTCCAAGATAGGAAAGTTTCATACACATGTGATCAGCTGATTCTATGACATCTAACTTATACCGTATAGTATCACTCTCTTGTTGTTGTTCGTTCAGTTGAAGTCATTGAGAATCTCGTTCCTATGCAACTGCTTCTGCTGATTTGTTTCTCCAGTCTCCCTGATGATCTGTTAGAGATGGAAAACATGCAAATCTTCTGCTTCTTAGTGTTGTAGAGATAGGAAAATAGATATATTTTCTTTAGCACTTCTCATGAGGTCTCTGGCAATAGCCACCAATGTGTCACTCTAGAATGACACACGCCATCTTGTTAGGATTTGAGGGTCTTGAATCTGTCACCTTTGTGACAAGGAGTTAGCAGGATAGGTCACAATTGCATGGCATACTTGCTAAACTGCTAAATTCTGGTATAGCTGGAAAAATGTTGGCGTCCAATTTTTTCATGCTCGATGATTGTTTATTGGAATACCACGTTTAGTGACAAGAGGCTTGTATCATGTTTAGGGTATACCTGTAGATTGCCAAGTTTTTCAGGGAAGTGCAACAATCACCATTGAGCACTTGACTGGCGAAGTCAAGCCAATAGAGGCAAAAGTTGGTGACAGAATTCCTGGTGGTGCAAGAAACCTGGATGGCAGAATGATCATCAAGGTATGGTAGTAACTGTCAACTTGCATGCAATCAAAATTCCCTCAGAATTTAGTGTTTGAGAGAGAACACTAACCCGGTTTTTTTTTCATTTTGGCCCCCTGTAATACTTTGGTTAAAGATTTGCGTGATTCTAACTTCTTTAAATCCTTCTTTAGCCTTGTTGGTCTTCTCGTTAGCATCCCTTGTAGTCAATTTTGATTTTCAATTCTTCAATCAGGCCACCAAGACCTGGAAAGAATCAACTATAAGTAGGATAGTGCAACTAACGGAGGAAGCGCAACTTAATAGGCCAAAGCTTCAAAGGTGGTTGGATGAATTTGGTGAGCAATATAGCAAGGTGGTTGTCGGCTTGTCAGTTGCTGTTGCTCTCATTGGGCCTTTTCTTTTCAAGTGGCCATTTATGAGTACATCAGGTAAGCTCAATGAAAAGCAAGCTTAGACAATTGTTCTGTCCATATGCCTTCTAGGCCCTGTCCTGCAAAGTTTGCCTTTTCTTTGGGGAAGACTCACCCAGGCTCTCCTATGTGTTATTTATTGGTTGAGCATAATCTAGTTCCTGTTATGAATAACCTGGGGTAATGAATTGTACGGAGCTCCTCACCATCCTTATCATGTTGTTTGACTAAATTTCAATGCTAGAAATTCTCGGAATAGGTCTGTATTACTTGGATTGCAATTTGGATGGAGTGCTAGTGTCTTGCGGAGTTAAAGCTTTCCTCTTTTTTGTATTTATGGCCTTTCCGACAAAATTGCTTTACTGATAGAGATGATTTGCTCTTTTCAAAGGAGGGCTATTTTTTCTATTAAATTATAATGCATTATACAATTTAAGCTCTATCAACTTATGTCTTAAAAATTCCCAAAATATGCCAGACAATAGATATGATCAAATACTCTAGAAATTGAAAATAAGTTAGTTGATGAATCAATCATAAATAAAAGTTTTCAGGTATGTTTCTTTTTTATTATGTTTCAAGATACTTGATCCTGCCTCTCTTTTCCCCTGCACTCAGTGCTGGTTGAAGTCAAAATATCTGTTTTTATTGGTAATGGTATGTATTTCCAAGTTGTGTTGATTTTTATATCATATCAACTTTGGTATATCTATATAGCCTGCAGAGGATCAGTATATAGAGCACTAGGGCTAATGGTGGCAGCTTCACCTTGTGCGCTCGCTGTTGCTCCGTTGGCATATGCCACCGCTATAAGTTCATGTGCCAGAAAGGTAGCTGACAATATATTGCTGTAAGAGTTTTCTTTCTTATTGAGAGAGAAGTTTCCGATTGTTCAGTATCTGTCAAACAAGATGAACTTGGTAGTTGCGTTACTTGCACAAAGCTTACCGTCCATGTTAATGTATCTGCTTACGGATAGAACTTGTGAACGTTAGAGATAATAGATGCTGATGTTCTTGGTTTAATTGAAACTTATACTTGTGGATGAACCTTATCCGATTGCCCGGTGCCGTGTTTTCAGGGAATATTGCTTAAAGGGGCTCAAGTCCTGGACGCTTTAGCTTCCTGCCACACGATTGCTTTCGATAAAACAGGGACCTTGACGACAGGGGGTCTTGCATTTAAAGCAATTGAACCAATTTATGGGCATCAGACTGGAAACAACAAGAAAGAGATTGTTTCCTGTTGCATTCCAAGTTGTGAGAAAGAAGCTCTTGCTGTAGCGGCTGCAATGGAAAAGGGAACTACTCATCCAATTGGAAGGTAATTTCCATTCAACTAAGAAACTCGTCTTTTTCCTGGTTTTTTGCATCATGAAGGTTCTGTGTGACTTCGAAGAAAAGGTTTTAGCTTCTGTACGATATGCAGTTTGGTTTTCTAATGAGCAGAATGCTCCAGAATGCTCTCTTTTATGCTTCTGCGTTCTAATAATCAACTTTTTTGCTGGATAAACATTTTATGAGTGTTTTTTGCTTTTTTCAGAGCTGTTGTGGATCATAGCATAGGAAAAGATCTGCCTTCTGTCTCAGTGGAGAGTTATGAGTATTTTCCTGGCAGAGGTCTAACTGCAACTCTGAATAATCACGAGGTATTGAATTATTTAGAAATCATTAACCTGTCAATCTGAATATTTAAGTCATGCTAGTCGCTGTATCTTGGACCACCCTTGTGGCCAGAAGGTGTGCTACTTATTATGGCGAACTTTAAACTGTTGCTGGAAATTTAAGTAAATCATAAATTTAACTTACTATTATGCTTTTGTAGTTGGGTTCCGGACAGACTAAATTGTTGAAAGCTTCACTTGGTTCTGTTGAATTTATTACATCTCTCTGCAAATCGGACGAGGAATCAAAGAAGATTAAGGAAGCTGCTACAGCATCTTCTCATGGATGTGAATTTGTCCATGCTGCTTTATGTGTCGATGAAAAGGTGTGTGATTATTACCGTGCCCACTTCAATCTTGTTTTCTAACTTCAAAGCTTGTTAATACATATACAGAAACATATGTGCTGTGTTTCTAATATCTTGGAACTGGATAGCTTATGAGCTAGAAAATTGTGTTGCTATATTATTGAAATGCAAAATTGCAAAGACATGTAAAGATCATTTCAAATCCTTCAGAAGAAAACGTGGAGCACTATCCAATACTTCTTTTTCTGGGTTTCCCAGAGAGAGATAATTGATGTCTGCTGATGATATTCACTTTTGCCTGTATAGGTGACACTGATTCACCTAGAGGATAAACCCCGACCAGGTGTACCAGAAGTTGTTGCAGAATTACAAAATGAAGCAGGACTCCGGATAATGATGCTAACTGGTGACCATAAGTCAAGTGCATGGCGAGTTGCCAACGCTGTTGGTATCAGTGAAGTTCACTGCAGCCTCAAGCCTGAAGACAAGCTTAATCATGTGAAGAATATCTCAAGAGACGCGGGTGAGCTCTAAGGTTGCATGTGCTTTATACAGGATAAATTGACAACAAAAAACCATGTCTCTGTTTCTATGTGTGAGGTGATGTTATGCTGTATGAGTTTGCCGTTATAGTTGAAATTTTTTACTAGTCGCATTGTCTTGCCTATACAAAAGACTCCACGGCAATTATAGATTCTTTACATGAGTTCTCTCTGGATTCTTTACAGGTGGAGGTCTGATTATGGTTGGTGAAGGTATTAATGATGCTCCGGCCCTTGCAGCTGCCACAGTAGGAATTGTACTAGCTCAACGTGCTAGTGCAACTGCCATTGCTGTTGCAGATGTCTTATTAGTAAGGGATAACATATCTGGCGTCCCTTTTTGTATAGCCAAGTCTCGCCAGACAACTTCTCTGGTATGTTAAAACTTATGTTTTAACGTAATTTTGGTGCTTATTTCTTCTGTTTTTTTTTTCTGATTGTTATGCCAATGTATCTGCAGGTCAAGCAAAACGTGGCTCTCGCCTTGACTTCCATAATGCTGGCCTCCCTTCCATCTGTGTTGGGTTTTCTCCCACTATGGTTAACGGTACGATTCCTATTTTACCTTGTGGAGCAAAATTACCCAATACGTTCGCCATTTTTTCCACTTTAGAAGATGTGTTCACAAATGCTTATCACTAAATGTGTGTAACAAAACCAGAACTTGCAACCTGTTTCTCCAAATAATCCTTGTCCAACAACATTTTTCATTCCATGTTGCTCGTCTACATTAATAGTGTTGTCTACAAACTTTTGTGTATTATGCTTCAGTTCCTTCTAATACTGACCGTCATCTGGTGATCAATCAGGTTCTTTTACACGAAGGCGGTACTCTCCTTGTTTGCCTCAATTCGATAAGAGCCCTTAACGACCCGAAATGGTCATGGAGTCAGGACTTGCATCGCTTGTTTGAAGATCTCAAAACCAGAATCTGGACGTCAAAGTCAAATGGCACAGGGACGAACACAATTCAAGCTGCAGCTCCGTGAATTGACCAAGTCTCCTCCAGCGTTCTTGCAGAATGCATCCCTGCGCACAGCTGGGTTCCAAACATGGACGGTAGGGTAGAATCATAGAGATGAACAAAGCAATTCAATAATTGTAGATAAAAAAGCAGCCAATGTATTTTTAGCTGAAGAAACAGGGTAAATGATTATTTTCTTTTTATCTTAAATGTGTACAAAGGTTCCAATGAATTTGCCGCACTTCAACTAGATTCGAATTTGAAAACGTAGCTATATTAAATTTTGACAAGTATTTTCGGATAATTTTGACGGAAAAATAAGTGTCCATTAGTGAAAGAAGCAGGCATCTCCCCAATTATTTGTATCTTTCACAATTCAATCCAAAAAAGAGATCTTATCGTGGACAACTCTGGAGGACAAGGTCGCCCCTAGATGGAGTCAACATCGTTGAATCAAGGGAACCCAGATAAGATCGTCGAGGGAAAAAGACATTAGAACCATACATATCTCATTAAACACGGTTTGCCAAAATGGTTAGGTGAGGCAGTTGGTAAGAGGAACAAGACAAGCTTCGGGTTGTCCCGAGACCATTAAACTGCCTCTTGGTCGAGGAAGAACCGTGTTTCCCTATCCACTTTTTAATTATTTTTCCATACGTAAATTATTGTGGTGGTCAAAATTTCAAACATGTCACTCTCCATGTAACATTTCGGTTGTACTATATATATAAAACTGTACTAGCGAAATTATGGTACAAAAGAGATAAGCTTTGGAGTACTTGTCAATTTGTTTAGACTGTTTACAAGCGAACAAATCGCGTTTCAGTTGACATTCTAATTAACCTCCCTAGGAGCTAAAAAAGTTTACACCTACACAATGAAACAACGGATCACCTAGTCAAGATTGCATCGTTCTCGACTTGTCGATCAATGACATTTGTGATATCGTTGATAAACTCGAGTCGAGTCTGATAACTTGCATGTCATTAAAGTTTTCCACAACAATTTGTATCGCGAGTCTGATAACTTGCACTTATGAGTGTAAGGTTTAACTTGAATTTGTAGAGAGTACGCAAAGAGACTTCATTGCCAACATTTTACACACACAACTGAAGTATAACAAGTATCATTGCTTATTTGATGTGGGATCTTTGCCACGAGTTCAAAATTATAATCCGTACTGTTACAAACGGTTAAATAGTCGTTTTTGTCTCGGCACAATGTTGTTAGAATTTGATATAACTTTTAACAATATTTTTAAGGCGGTGGTCCAATTGAATTAATATTGGTTCATACTGTTAAAATTTAACATGAAACTTAATATCATTTCATTTCATGATCCATTCCAACATTGATCAGTATATTCACATTAATCTTAATTGGTATTGTTAATTTTGTTATATATTTAACAGTGATACAAGGGCTGTCTCCAACTAGAATTCCGACCGGCCAAAGATTCATAGTCTCCAAATCAATCATGCTCTTAATTAATATTTTATTTTTGGAAAGGAATATACTATATTTTCTGAAAAGCGAACTTCGCTCATGGGAGACCAATTAACTTTGACCGTTATAATTAACACAGAATTTAGCGAATAGATATTGCACCATCCAGGTTGTATCTCATTCCATCATCTTTCCTGTTTTGGCACATTATCACTATATAAGACTACTCGTTGTTAGAGAGGCGACAAATTCTTGCAATCTAGTGCGTGCAATGTATGCATCAATCAGACAATTTATAAAATTTTGACACATTTCAAAAAGTTGACACATTTCAGAAAGTTTTTAAAAAATTTGCAAATTTATCTATTCCACTTTCTACCATTTCATACGAATAATAATGCTACAAATTCATATATTATTTTTTAATTAATAATTTAATTGACGTAG
>SOPF01027615.1:507-33305 GCA_012979155.1 Hypericum perforatum
ACATAGGCTATTGAGAGATTATCCACCTTGAATTTAGCTCATTTGTTTAGTACTAAGAAATTTCTATAGAATGTCCTCTTATATATAAGAATAATTTTAAGTTTTTTTAATTAAAATATTTGTTACAATAAAAAATAATCAACTGGAATTGAGATACTCCCAACATTGACAAGGAGAGAAAACCATCCAAGAAATCCAAGAGATGACATTGCAACAGCAGACCAGTCATCTAATTTAAATCTGATTAATCGTTACCGTAAATTTTCAAATGCCATATATATAATTTAGAAGAAAATATAATATATCCAGAATTCCATTAATTAAAAGTACAGACGCGTTTAGAAAAAAAGAAAGAGAGAATAGAAGTCAAGATTGAACACCAAACAAACACATTTTCCTAAAATTTGGTGTCACTAACAATTCATGGACTACATACCCAGGACAATTAAATCACCAATAATCCAGAGGATTACAATGGAATTATTCCCCAGTGAAATTGTGTGAAACAAATAAATCAAATCGCGGAATCAAGAAACAATAATTAGTTAGTTTCCTGAAAATTATTTATGCAGCAGTGGTCATCATTTTCACAAACTCTTCGTAATCAACTTGTCCATCGCCATCCAAATCGGCCTCTTTGATCATCTGCCCCACCTCCTCGTCTGTTAGCTTCTCGCCTAAATTGACCATCACATGCCTCAACTGAGAATGCCAAAATTAATCGGGAATATTAAATACATGCCAAGATAATTTTGTCACAATTTAAAAAATCATAACATTAATACTATATATATGAATCAGTAAAGCCGACTTAATTGGCCATCTCTAGACTGGTTTTGGTCAACACACTCGCCCTACTTTGAACTTTCTGTATCCAACTCGAAGGTCAAAGGGAAAGTCAAGAAAAAAAGTTACAAAGACATGTTACTTGGATTGAAGAGTGTTTGATAATAAAAAAAAGGATTTTTTGTATATAAAAACTTACGTATAACCATATAAGATTATTGAAATGGAGGAAAAATTAAACATTTATCTATTAAAATGCAATTAATATATATGGAAAATTACCTCACTGGCTGATATGTAACCATTCTGGTCCTTGTCAAAAACCTTGAAGGCTTCCTTAAGTTCTTCTTCGGCGTCTGTTTCCTAAATTTTTGATGATATACAATAAACAGAGAGATCAATGCCAGCAATACCAAATGTTAATCGAAACATAATAGTCGTCGAGTCTTATTAAGATGTTTTCTCAGAGAGAAAATCTGAATCTAATATTTCATCTAACTTGAATTATAAATGTTACTAAATTGTTAGAATGATTTAATTATGTAAATACCTTCATCTTCTTGGCCATTAAGGTCAAGAACTCTTCAAACTCAATGGTCCCATTCCCATCAGCATCAACTTCACTGATCATGTCCTGAAGCTCTTCCTCTGTTGGGTTTTGGTCCAAAGAGCGAATTACTGTCGCCAATTCTTCCAACGTAATGCATCCTAAGAACATCACAACGTTAACTTAATTAATCTCAGCACCATACTAAAAAGAAATTATAGAATATGAAAAGCCAGGCATTCTATTCTATCTCTTAAAAAGAAAAAAAAAACTGTTCCGAATTAAAATCGCCTCTGTTAGTTAACAAAAGAATATTAATTACCATCTCCATCTTTGTCAAATAAACAAAAAGCCTCCCTGAACTCAACAATCTGCTCTTCAGAAAGCACATCTGCCATTTTTTAAAGACGCGTTCACCAAATATTCAATGTGAAAAATTTTAGTGAGAGGGAAGAAGATGTAGAGAGAGAGGTGGAATATGTTGAGTATAGCTCAATCTTAGCTGGGTTTATGTAGGATTTCGATGTGGCGAGCATTCAGAATTTTCTCTATTTTTTAAATTATCAAATGCGTGTTATTTTGCTTTTGAATTTGAAAATTGGTGCAGTCAAACTAGATGACTGGAATCTGAATGGTCTTTTTTCCTTTTAAGCCTGGCTCTCTCAAGGAAGAAAGGATCAAAGCTTCAAGAAGATACCCAATTCACATCTCTCTTTTAAGGACCCAGACTATATACCAAGTCCATTTTATTTTCTCTCTTAGTCTTAGTGGACGTTAATTTGTATATTTCATTTAAAATAACCGAGACAATAGACAAGTATATTTTATCAGCTTATTAACTAGTTCCATCAACATAACTTATGCGAATCTCAAATCGGTAAGACTAGCAAAAACAATTATTAATTACTTAACATTGTTATATTTTCAATACTCAATTTTGAATTCTATAATAAAATCATTCTTTATGCGAAACTAAGGAACACTTAAAAAAAAGTAAATTGTCATTTGCCACCAAAGAATTCACCACAGTAATAAAACTATTGAGACCAAAAATATTATACCTTAAATATCAAATAACGCATATACGATATTTGAATATAAATTCGAAGTATGATTGAGAGTATAATCACATTTACATAAAAAATATCCAACATTAAGTACCACATAACGCATATAAAATATATAACAAGTGAATATAATATCTGAATACAAATTCAAGGTATGACTTAGATTACAATCTCATCTACATTAAAAGTGCCCAATAAAGACCCAAATAAACTCCTGACAAAAGCATACCACACCAAACCTAATTACCGCGGAATTACCAAGGATTATGAAAGATCAAATGACCAAATTCGTCATGCTCACTTGCTGCATCCTTAATCCCAAAGAGAATTTGAGAGGCATCTTCCTAAAAAAAAATATTGGGACAATCTCAAGACACCAAGCTGTAAGAGAAGAGCATGGACAAGTTACTTGGGTTTCAAATCCTAGTCATAAAAAAAAGTTACTTAAAAATACTGTTTATACGAGAATCTCAAAGAGTAACCGAAAGTTCATCTCACTATTATCGTTGAATATCTATAGCAATTAATGCACTGATCAAGCCTCGATGCACTAAATCTCGTGTTAGATTCGTACGTTGTGTACATATTAATTTTTTTTATAAGTAGTAGTGTACATATTAATTATAAGATACGTTATCGGGCTGATATTATTATTGTTACAATCTATGTATTTTGGATTGAACCAAGTTCACAGAGTGATAGCTTGTCGTTGACGTACATATTAATTGGGGTTGTCGGTAAGATTAATAATAACGAATTAGTAATATACGAGGGATTTTGATAAAAGAAATTAGTATAGACAGCTGTGAAGGTTTGATGTCGAGGAGAAAAGGGGTGGTGCACTAGCCACGCTGTTTTTTTTTTCCTATCGTACCCAATCGAACACTGTTAAAATTCTTTTGTTAACTAACGGATGTATTAATAAAAACTAAAGAAAAAATGCATTAACGTCTAACCCCACAACTGCCTTTTCAGCTTATTCACAATATGATTAAAAAATTGATAATTAAAAGAAATCAAGCCACCGCGACCTACTTACATTGAATTATTTGTATTACTCATTACTTGAGCTTGTCAATGTAATATCATGAATTTATGTGTTTAATATCATATTATTAATTTTAATTTTGTGGCTTGAGTTTTGACATGATGACGGTCGATTAGTTTTTGATCGAGATTATAATCTAGATGATATTTAATTTTTTCAAGTTAATAAAATAACATAATATAAAATAAAATTAATGATACAATATAATAAATAGATAAAATTAATAATGTTTTGTAATAAAACTTGAGATAACCAAAAAATAAGAATATCATGCCTCATTTAGTTGCGAGCCACGCAAAACCTTAGTCACCGATGACTTCCATCGATAAAGGCTACGCGTTTTCTAATAGATTTTAAATTTAATGTATTAAACTTAAATTCTTGAAACTTTAGACAATTTTATATTTTTTTCTCCCCCAAATAAAATTTTCTTTATTTGTAAGAAATTACGTACTTTCCTTGCGGTGGATGTGAGAGTAAAAGATACAAACATGTTAAATTGGACGCGTGGAAGCTTTTGGCCGATGTTGGCAAGTATACAGCTTAGTGTAGTACGGCATGTGTCCTGCCGAAAGTCTACGACAGAGTTGAAGATGTTGGATTCGGTGGGATCTTGTCTGTATGGTTTATTTTTTGATATCAGATTTGATTTATTTTAAAAAAAATTAAAGATTACGATAGTGAATAACACAAATTGTGACATTAAGATAATTACATAAAAAGGAACATGTCCTTTATTCTTCCTTTTTGTCATTTCTCTCTTTTCTCTTCCCATGTTTTTTTGAATTTCTTCAACTTTGGTAATTTACAAATGTTCAAACCTTAGAAATTCCAACCTCCAAAGTCTAAACTTTTACTTCACAATCATCCACCTCACCGACTTCGTCCGCCACCACCTCCGTCCACCTCAACGTGATCCACCCACCGCACCATCTGCTTATTGCCTTTGTCATCCACATCAAACTTTTAAATAGACTACACTCGTCAAACGACTGTCGTAAAAGTGATAATGAGAATGATTAGAGTAGAGAGAATAGGTGGGTCAGAGGTAGTGATGTACGTGCAAACGTACATCTTTTTGATCTTGTTTTGAATGTCATTTAGACATATTTTGTGTAGGATCATGCATATCTACCTTAGTCTTGGTCGCGTTTTCATGTCATTCGAGAGTTCGGATCGTTGTCGATGATATTTGTGTTTTTATAGGAATCAGAGCAGGCGACCAGTCGTTCGGGAAGGAAGAAAAAGCTGAAGGAGCAAGTGTAGCGGTCGCTACACTTTGTAGCGCTCGCTTGGATCGAGCGGCCAATTTTCCCCGAATTTCCGTAGCGGTCGCTACGTTTTGTAGCGGTCGCTACACCCACGATTTTCTATCTGTAGCGGTCGCTACACATGCGGCAGAAGTCAAGAAAAGCTGCAAACCGAAAGCAAACCACTTGCAACCTCAAATTGATCAACTTGCAGCCGATTTTGTGGATCCAAGACAACTCAATCCTCTCTGGCAAGCACATTGGAGTGGCTATAAATGAAAGAGGCAATCCAAGGGAGAAGACATTGGAGTCCAAGGAGTAGAATAGGCAAAATCAAAGTTGTAGACTTCAATCTTAGCTTAGATTCGTTTTTATTGCATTCTTGGCAAACAAAGGTTGTATGCAACATTCTGATTCATTAATCAAAGAGGTACCTTTGTTTCATTAGCATAGATTTCATTTTTACATTTTAAAGTCTTTACTTTTATTTAAAGATGAATATATGCATGTGTTTATGAGTTAAGGTGTGACAACTTGATTTTAAGCACATCCATTTGTTCATAATTGATTCTTGGATCAATAGTGACAGCTTGATTCAAATCAATTCTTGTCTTTGTTATTTGATATTGTTAATAACTTGAGATTGACAACCTTAGGTTCTTGCAATATTAAAATCCATAGTTTAGCATTTTCAACATCCATTAATTGATCCACTTAGCTTAAGATCTTGATCACATAATCTGGTACTTAGCAACGAATTCGACTTTTCCCTGTGGAGACGATCTTACTTATCACTTTATTACTTGTTGCGATCGTGTACTCTTGCACGCATTATTTAGATCCACGTGTGGATGCATCAGGTAGTTAGGAGAGAGAGTGGGTTAGTTTTTTTAGGGAAAAACACACACATTATATTATAAAGTAGGTTACATAGCGATACAAAAAGATCGTAATTACAAGACAAGATAGCCAAGCAAAAATTGAAACAGATCCAACGAGTGCAAGGAGGCACATGACGGGGATGAGGGGTGATCGAAAAGGTACTAAGACCATCATTCGAAGCGGAAACTGCCGAAACGAAGTTTGGTATATAAACCTCAAGACTAAGTCGAGAGGGCAACCGAGTGTATACAAGATACACTCAGCAGAGAGCCAGGGTCGACATGAATCGACCGAGGCAAGTTTCTCCTCCCACACCCATTGGACAAGTAACAAAATCCGAAGGGACCTCGGATCCAAACAACAATGATCCAAGCACAAATAGCAAAACCAAAGCAAAGAAACATCAAGACCAACAAACAAAATGGTCACTGAACCGTAGCCAACAACGGAAAAGGAAAAGCGGCCAACAACAGATGCAATTAAACGAAAGCAGCCAACAGCACACAACAACAGCCAACAACAATTAAACGAAAATAGAGGAAAGAAACACGTTACGACCAGCCGGGGGGGAGGTCGTCAGTGACCAACCCCCCCGGGGAACACCGGAGTGCACCCTGAACTAGCCGACAAAGGGGCTAGTAGCGACGTTGTTGACGACCTTGGCTGGACGACAGTCTGAGCTAAAGGAGGATGCGGGCTGGCCTGGGCTAGAAACTGGTCGACACGGTTGGGCTTGTTCGGAGGTTAGGCAACGTGGCTGGCCTGGCCTAGGCTGGACGGGGCTGGAGGCTTGGCGACGCGGCTAGCCTGGGCTGCTGACGGTGCAGCGAGGAAAGCTAGCCGGCGGTCTGAACAGAAAGGGTTGAACGGCGGTCTAAAAGAGGAGGGCGGTTAACACCGACGCCAGATGGGGAGGCTGGGAGTCGGTCTGGACTAGGAGAGCAGTTGGCAGTGGCGTTGGGCAGGGAGGGTAACCGTTCGACAGGGAACCACGGCCTGGAGATAGAAGAGTGGGGGGAGGAGGCGTGGAGGGAGAGGGAGGATGTTAAAGGAGAAGAAAGAAGGCTTAGATGAGAGGGGATGAGAGGAGGCGTTGTTGAGGGAGGCGATGAGGTAAGGAGGGGGATGGAAGATGAAGGAGGACTGAGGATGAGGGAAGGTGGAGAATAAAGGGGGTCGGCGGCGGCCAAAGGAAAAAGGAAAAACCCTAGAGGTGCTCTACGAGGGAGAGAGATTTTCCAGCCCACTCCGTTCAACGGGATGTTCTGATTTTGCTGAGAGTGGGTCAGTTAGATGCGGTAGAAATTTTGATGAGTAGCGACAAAGAAAAAAAAAAGAAAACTTCTAATAACAAGACTAAAGAATTTTTTGTGTGTCAAAATAATAATTCAGATGTGTCATGCTAATGATTTTTGTGTGTGACAATAATGATTTTTGTGTATAATGACAATAATTTTTAGGGAAAAGTCCTCCTAGGACCCTTGTGGTTTGACCCGTTCCCAGATAGGTCCTTGAGGTTTAAAACGGCGATAACCGGTCCCCGTACTTCCAATTTTCACATCTGAGTCCTCCCGATCCGGTTCGATTCGAAAATCCAAAGTTCAATCTCGTAATTTCGATGATGAAAATGTCGATTATCGACTCCAGGTGACTCACCAAAGTGTCTCTGACATGTAGATACCAATTTCACATGTTTTTGTCACCTGAATTGCGAGATTGAATTTTGGATTTTCGAATCGAACCGGATCGGAGGGACTCAGATGTGAAAATTGAAAGCACGGGGACCGGTTATCGCCTTTTTAAACCTCAGGGACCTATCTGAGAACGGGTCAAACCACAAGGGTCCTATGAGGACTTTTCCCTAATTTTTACTTGTCACGATAATGATTTATTCGTTTCACAATAATGTTTTTCGTGTGTGACAACAATGATTTTTGTATGTTACGATAATGGATTTTGTGTTCCACGACAATGCTTTTCGTGTCTTATGATTTATTAATTACACGATTAATATATTTCACGGCATAACATTGATGCTTGATATAAGTTGTTCAAATCCTGTTAAAGCACTTAATACAGATTCGACCCAATTAATTTTCAAATATGTTAAAAGTATGAATCTTGGATAAGTTATTATGGATTCCATCACCGGTCACGGATATGGAGAATTATATATTTCTTCTATGACATAAGTGTTATGCATCTGAATTTCGATGAAGCGAGGCGACAACTTTGGATAGAAATATCCATGAGGCACAGACATCGTTTTAATGGTACTGCTGGCTGTCGACACGGTTTGTATTAAACTACAACGTAATGTTCAATCGCCCAAGTCAACCGGAATGTATATTATTTCGAATATGCAAAAAAGGATGATCTGTATACTTACAAGGGACAAGCAAAAATATAAAATTTTGGAATTGTTGACCTCACAGCTCGTGACTCATAATTGCTCACATTATTTTTATGTTGTTGGATGCAAATTTTGTTTGATGAATTTTGTTTGCAAAAAAAAATTAAAATATGATCCCGAAACCTAAAATCCACAAAGAGCATGCCGCAAATCTCTTAAAGTTCATCCATCTTTAACCAATAGGTTGACAGAAACTGTAGCGTACCAATTTGTACTTGCCCGTAATTCAATACGATACAGGAGTCTCTTTTTATAAAACTTGCCTCATTTATTTACCCAAGCGAGATAAAGATCACCGCCCCACGAGATGGAATTCATGGGAGCACTGAATTCACCGCCCTAACAGTAATCGCTCGTTGTTTTGGTAAAGCCAATTTATTCTGTTGCCTAGATAAAAATATTCCTTGTTTATTAATAAATTTACTAATTAAACGAAGATTACTATAAAAAATTGAATCCTTGGGCCGAGGCACCCGTCTACGAAAAAGTCCATGCGTTAGAAGTTTGGACATTTTGGAGACTTCTAAATCAAAATGCAAGAGTCAAGGACATTTTAGGCAACGTAAAATTTTTGTGTCTTTTTTTTTTGTTCTTATGTTTCTTGCGTCATAAAATATGAATTGACTTTTAAACATCTGAAGTAGACCGATTTACAGGTCTTCCTTTTGCTTTTTAAGACAGAAAGGACATTCGTCTTGAGTTACCCCGAAGTTGCCCGGTAGGTACCTTAGCAATGCTGTCTAGCTTCTCGATAACGTAAAGCAAAAACAAATTAAAAACATGGTATAAAATATAAAATTAAGTACCTTTCAAAGAATAATATATAGAGTTGCCTATGCTTTGGTCTCAAATTATGGGTAGTTCTTTGGTACGTTTATCCCATGTCGGCGAAAGGACAACTTTTCTTCCCGTATTTTACCCATTTTTCATAGATGTCCGAATTCAAAATCTTAGACTTGTTAGTATTTTGCATGCATATATCTCTCATCAATAACATGTATTTTTAACGGATATATCTGACATCTTGTTTAGTCTAACCTGCAGGTTACCTCGGCCGAACCTATTAACTTACTTTCTTCGGGTGGGCTAAATCTCACACATATAGGAACCCTTCTTTTATGGGCTTCATTTTTTTCAAAGCCCTTCTTTGGTCACATGTCCTAGGGAGTAGGGACTGACCAGATTTTGGAAGTTATTATACCTTAATTAATAGGTCTCTCCAGTTTGGACCTTAGAGAAATAACGTTGATACATATCTATTAATAAGTATTTATAATAGACAGTTATCATCATTCAAAATTTTTATTTTATTCGAATTTGGATTATCTAAAAAAATCTGCAGTCAAGATGCAATTTGATGTTGTACAGATCATCACGATATTGTATTGATATAGGCAAATGCATGATAGTCATTTTTATGTAATAGTTTAATCTAATGTGAGTCAATGGTTTGTTCTATTGTGATTTATCTCCCTAAGCAAACATAGCATGCATGAACAAATATATATCCTTGCCATCTCCATAAAAAAAAACACAAAACATTGTAAGACTTATATGATATATTGATTCGAAGAACATGATACATAGATTTGATCTATATGATACAATAATTTGAACTACATAATACACTTGTTTAAAATACATAATAAACTAGTCTAAATTACTGGATACACTAGTTTGAAATACATGATAAACTAGTTTTAACTATATGATACAATACAAAGATTTCTCTGTTCAATTAAAATGCGCTGACCATAGCTAGTACAATGGTCTAGATGGCGCCTCCCACTTCTGACCACCACCAAACCAAGAACTTGGGGAACAAGATGAGGTCCTCGTTGTGGAGATACATACCATCGATGCCATCTTTGGCTATGTTTCCTTTCTTATAATCCTGTAGATAACCGTCGCGTCATGCCGTGCAAAGCCGGTAGAGGTATGCAAAGCCAGGAGAGAGAGAGAGGGAGAACTCATCGGTGTTATCGTCGTCAGAGTCAAGGTCACACTCCGAAATATGGACCATCGTTCGCACCTACTGTGGCCACTAACACAATTCAACCTAGGGATTTATATGGAGCAAGCCGATGTCATACACACCATGTTATCGCCATTGTCGTACCTGGTTAGATCAGTTGCATCGTTGACAGTGTCAAATTGTGTAATATAGTGTTTTATTCTTTGGTCTGCATGTAACTTGGAAAACTTCTCTCCTTCTCTATGTTGACTCTCCTAGAAGTGGAGTCCGAGACTTAGCAAGTCTCAAGGCTTCGACATAGCTATTTAACCAACGCTTAGTTGCAGCTCGACAATCCGACCAAAAAAACAATTGCAGCTGGACAAGGTGTTAAAAAGATTAAAAAAAATAATTATGATTTGAGTTGGTCACTCAATGATCACACTGTACTCTAAATGCAGCTTCACTAGGCTTTGGCTTCAGTCCCCTATGGGTAATTTAGGCTTTTTCCTACAAAAAAGTGAAAACAGGGTTGAAAGGAAAATAGATAGAAGTGAAAAAAGTTACGGGATATGGGTGTGACAGGGACTCTCTTACTCTTCCAAATCTAACCACGACCCTTTTCATAGGAAAATTTGAAATACAACAACAAAAATCCACAAATATTGGGAAGGTATTTTGCAGAGAGAGGTCTCGGGCATCGATGTCGGAGGCATCGATGCTGATCGCTCTTAAAGTACTAAAGATCCTTCAAAACGAGCATGCAAGAGATATCACAAACATGAAAGTTGGTTGAAATTGTTAAAGTACAACAGGAAGAAAGGAAACTGGCAAATATACAGATGATGCCAATAGCATATGCACTCGTTGTTGGGAGGATCTCTATATTATTGAAGGCCAGAAATCAAAAGACGACAAGATAAAGATGCCTCATCTAGATTATGTTTGAAGCTCTAGCAAACCTGGCGATACAATCAGAAGCAGCATTGTAGCTTGGGTCAGCATTGAAGCACATCTCAGATAGGCTCGCCTTTTGGAACAATTTGATCCTTGATCCACATGTAAATCGGAACCAGAACATAGTATGTTGCTGCCAGAGCTCCGAGAATTAAACGGTACAGAAACACTAAGGGATTTGTAGGCTTCTGCACATCTTCTGCCTTCGGACCAAGCTGCACGAGGAAAGACCTAGTTTATTGATGCAGTAAAGCGAATGGGCTAGCGAAAAGTTAAGAGATAACCAGATACAGATCATTATTATTCGATCATGCGTATGAAAAGGAAAAGTGTTTCACCTGAAGCGGGGAATCTCCTGAGTGTGGTTTAACTCCTGTCACAGAGCATCCCATGATCAAGCCATGTCGACGAACTCCACGATACCACTTGGGGCCGATTCTTTTCAGCTGTACGTCCTTAAACCCTGCCTTTGTGAACCATTCAATGTACTCTTCTTCTGTCGGAAACAGCATCCACACGTCTGCAAAGAACCGCGACAGCCAAAATGTGGGGTATACTGGGCCTATGAGACAGGCTTTCCCTCCTAATTTCAGTACCCTGTATGCTTCCTTGATGCCACGTTGGGGATCCGGCCAGTACTCAATACTTTAAAACATGTTCACAACATTAGATGAAGCAAATTATGCTAAAAAATGACAAGAACCAGGGATCGAAGGCTCAAGTTCTACTATCAGCCACTCATATTTCCTTGGTAATTAAACCAACACTGTGATATAATCCAACCACCTAACAAAGAGTTAAAATTTGGCAAACTTAAAGATGTAGACTCCACAGTCAGTATCCATAAATTGAAACTTAATCAACATCAATGACCAGAAGCAAGTCCCATCACCAAAGCGCAAACATTCAGCGAACCCCGATCAGATTCAATTCAAGATATCTTCATTACTCAAGTTTTTGGACATGCATGTACCTTGTTGTAATGAATTAGACCTCACTTGCCAAAAGGGATCGAAAGTGCTACAAACCATGATAAAAGTATCCATAACCGACCCAAAACCTCGTGCATTCTAATTTGTTACAAACAATGTCAATGTGGATTCAACTACAAAATAGGTTCAGGAGAAGCAATTACCTTCCTGCAGACACGTATCTATCGGCGTAATCAGTAGGGAACGGGAGGTCCTCGGCATCCCCCTCAATGATCTTGCACTCTTTCAAGGGCTCCTTCTGCTTGGCCTTGGCCAGCTGGTGCGGCGACTGGTCAAGAATCGTCACGTTCTTGGCATCCACATGCTTAACAATCCCCAGAGTGGTGAACCCGGTACCCCCACCCACATCAACCACAAGCAAGTTCCTAGAGTACAAATCCGCAGGCTCAAGCGCCTCGTCCCTCATGTCCTCGGTCCAATGCCCCGGGTTTATCACATGATCATACACAATTGACAAGAATCTATAGAACCAGAAAGCCTCCTGCTTGTGCTGAATAAACCTGGGCTGTGAAGCTGGTCTAGACGAAGAAAGAGTGCATCTTGGAGCTAAAAGCTTGGACCTTTGTCCTAAGGACAAAGTTTTCCTCTTGTGGAAACAGCTAAACTGGGAATTAGACCCGACAATTCCAACCCTTGTCGGGGTTATCACACCCATAAATTTCAGGGTTTCAGCCCCATTCAGCAACGGAGTAGCCATTATCGACCCCTTAGAGAGTGAAAGATTGAAACTTTAAGGGAACCCAGAAGAGAAAATGCGGAATTTAATGAAAAAGAGGGAACTTTGGGATTAATGGCTTACCCAGTGACAGAGGGAGGATGCGAGAAGGCGAGGTCACGAGTGTGATTGTTTTAAAGAAGCACCACAGGTTTTTTTTAATACGCCACCCTACTCTTCTTCTACTTGTGGCTAGCGATGGGAGGGGGTGTAAACATCATTTCGCATCCAAACGGCAGTTTTGGTCTGTCGTTTTTATTGGAACTGGTTTCTTTGTTTGGGAAAAATGGCTGGACGACAAAATTTTTCTCTTTAATTTCATATAGCTGCATGTATTATTTGGAATTGGCAAAAATTGCATCAAATCATGTTTAAACGTTAACTTTACATAATTTGATTGACATCTATAAAAAAACATAATTTGATTAGCAAATTATTTAATTACCTAATATCTCGTTATTCACTATACTTATTAATTCAAAATGTTCTGAAACTCTAACTTCTTAATTATGTTAAATAATATTGTCGACAATAGATCAGAGACCCTCCACCTACACAAATCACAGCTAATCCGGAGAGCCATTCATGACTCATGAGCAGCTTCTTCTGCTTATGGTTGGCGAGATTTGGGTCACGCTTATTGAGATGGCATTAAACTCGGTCTAACTGAAAAACTTTGAAGCCCAATTGTTGTAGTAGTTATAATTATTAATGGTATGACATTTGATTAACAACAGCATAATAGTGTTATATAATAATACATGCTGTCATCACAAAATTTTGAAATTGTTCTAGTATTAACTTTAATATTACAAATTTGTCATCGTTATCCTAACCTAGAAACTAAGGCAAGCAACACTCAATCATGAGCTTATTTAAATGACACCGTCGCCGCTTAAATTAATGAAAGGAAATAGCCATAAAGGAATTATTCTCTCCAAGCATCTTAGTTCAACGAGAGATTAATTTGGGGATCTAATTTCTCGGAACTAGCAAAGCTAAAAAATAGGTTTCCGGCATACGTTATCCATAAATTAATTCTGGTATGGTGCATTCAAGGCATTGCACAAAAGAAGGCTTTATACAGTTATACTACATAAGAATTAGAGTAAATTTGGATTAGAAAGGTAAGTAGAGACTTATGCGCAGCTCCGCGGACAATAAATCAAAAAATCCTTATACAATTCATGACAATTAATCCCGCCGCCATAACACCAACCCCGCCCAACCCATTCCAAAACCCACCACTGCCCTATAAAACAAAAACCAACCAACCAACCCCCAGTTTACTTTATTGTGTAATACAGAGTTTAATTTTCTTGTTATTTTTGCAATCAGTTTGTGTGCGTTATAAAAAAATGAAAAAAAAAGAAATCTCTTTTGAATCGTCTAACAAACAAGTGTAATGTTTCGGTGATGATGATTGATTCTGACGATAATCGCATATGTGATATTTTTAGGAATTTAAATTTTGAATATTTTGTAAGTTATTAAATTTTTTGCACGTTTTTAAGGATCGGGTAATATTTTAAATGATTAATTTCTTTATTTTATGTTTTCCATACTTCTATTTTCAAATTTTTAAAATTTTAGTTAAATATTATTATACTAATTATATCCTTATGATAAAGATGCTACTCTTTAGTATCTACCATAGACCGAAAAAATAATATGTAGTGGAAAAAGCCCAATTTATTTTGTGAGATCAATGCTTCAACCGACAGTTGACATATTTGTGAACAAATACTGATTTTCCACATTTTTCATTGATATGGTTATCTAAGTACCCATTATCTCAATAAAAATTTCGAAAGGTAATAAAAATTTCCAAAAAAATATTTAGTAACGATAAGTAGCCCGATTTCTCAAAAACATACCACTTACTATATTGCTATCACATACCACTTACTACATTACTATATGTAATATGTTACTAAAAGTTTCTCGGTAGTAGTCAGAGAACCTCTTTACTGCTATACGATTGTCCTAATTCCACTATCAACAGAAGGAACAAAGTTGGAAGCAACCTTACACATCATCAAACTCACTCGGCTTTCTAACTTCCCGAAGCTGAACCGAGTTGTCGAAGCAGTGGTAGAAACCGAAGTGGGGAAATCTCTCGTACCACGTCTCCTGCTGGACGTGCGTGTCCCAATGCTCGCCACTGCTGCTCTTTCCATACTTGTGAATCCATCCGGAACCGTTATGGCCTTCACCCCAGGTGCGGTTCCATCGCTCGCCGTGCTTGCCTTCCCACCATGTCTCTCCCTGCTTGATACCGTGACCGTTCGGATCGAAATTCTCGTCCCATTTGTCGCCCCACTTGGTCCAACCATCACCCTCGCACCGCTCCGCCCATTTGTCAGTGTACTTCATGCTCCCACCATGTCCATCATAGTTTTCTCCCCACCTATAAGAGAATGAGGAAGTATCAGGGATTGTTCAAAGATGATCTTATCTACAAGAAGGCAAGTTTAAACTAGCCACTACATGTCCCAAAGTCAGCACTCAGAAGCCAATACTCAATTCATTCTGAATATCTGCAGATTCCAGCGGCTCAAAGGCTTTGGAATTTAACAAGAAATTTGCACGAGGTGAAATACAAGTTCCAATGTTGGAAAGATGCATCTAGTCATGCTAGAACAAAGGCTGACATCAACATGAAAGAAAATGATCATAAATGCATCCAATGGTAGTCACCAAAAAAATGATCATTAAAGCGTCCAATGGTAGTCATTATGACCTAGAACACAAAACAAGAGGAACGAAAAGGATGTGTGTGAAGTACAGAGCAGATGAGATGGTTCTCTACCTTTCATGCCAAACATGTGCATGACCTGCCTCAAGTTCAGTCGTTGGGTCAATGCTGCACCACTTATGAGCCCATTTTTCTGCTTTATTTGAGGCGTCGTGATGTTCAAACCATTTCTCATGCCACTCGTCTCCTTTTCCATTCCTCCCCCACTTGTCTGCTGTTTTCTCCATATGCAGAAGACCACAATCCTGCAAAACGCATAACCCACAGATTGTCAAGTTTCTACAGCTGCAACATAACAGGGCTTCAAGCAGAGACTTCCTACACATTAGATGCACAAACACCACACGAATGGAGACAACATTCACCTATGCTTCTTCTTCCTCCTCGTATGCCCTGTGCACTTTATTTATAAACAATTTTCAAACTCAACTTCTATTCACATATATCTATCAAAGCCAACAATGATAATCCACATTCCACCAATCAAGCCAATTGCAAAATTGGCGCACATTTATCTTTACCTGCCACATTGTTTCTGTCCAGTACTCCCGCCATACACTCCCAGTTGCATCACGCCCTGATTTTTCAGACCCAAGTTCCTTGTAACCAAACTCATTAGCCGCTTCCCAGAACTTCTCTTGCCACTCAACCTCTTGATCGGCACTGACGCCCCTTATCATAGTCCACCGGCAAGTCACACCATCTGGTCTTTGTTCGATCCCTGTCTCCTTCCACCACCTCGATCCATCCGCTGTCACCCCATAAGACGGAGCTTGATTCACATTATCCCCATCCAAAGCATGAGCTGCTTCTGTAGCATGCTCAGAAAATAGAACGCCAAGTTCATGATCCTCCTCTGTTACAGAAGGTATCTCCGAGGTATCCACCTTTTCGACCTCCTTCAATGACTGCTTTGGTGCAACCGGAGGATTGTGATTTGCATCCGAAACTTTGCTTTGTAATGGGATCGACAAAAATCCAACCGATGGCTCCTTGAAAGCAACTGGAAAAGGCGAAGTAGCTGGCTGCTTTTTAGCTTCTAGCAACCCACCAGCATTGTCCGAATCCCTATCACTTTCAGGAGGCGCCCAAGACCAGAAATCTGGACCAGGTACCCTCTTTCTAGAGCTCTCGGACTGAGGCAAGAAGATCACCCCGCTCTCCGACTCTACACGGTAACGAATTGGAACAAAAAGTATTACTTCTTGGCTGTAGAACCAGCTACAAAGTCGACTCTTATTGCAAGAACATGAACTTACGTTAATTAATCGTAAGATAATCCCTTTCTATTTAAGCTACTTATTAGATAAGTTTTAATCTTATGTTTTCCATAGGCAAAATGGGTTACCCAGCTTGAACTTGATTAGTCAGCCTAGTGGTTCTAAACTATACAAAAAGTGCTCATAAGCGTCATATATGGTGTAATCAATAGTAAGTTTGATTAAACGATTTATTTTGAATAAATAAACACTCATTACCTTTTGGCCGGACCTCCACCCCTCCGACTTGACCGTGACCGTTACCACCACCGTCTCCGTTAGATTTGTCCTCCAGAACCGCCCGAGCAGCGGAGATGGCGGCAGCTGCACGGTCGATCACCTGCATCCTCTGAATCCGATCGCGCTCCTCCTTCGGAACCTGCAGAATCTTCTCGAACTCCGCGCTCTTCCTCTCCACGTCAACCGCCTCCCCTGCTCCACCGGAGACATCATCCCCGTCGGTGGCAACCGTGTTGCCGGCGATCTTCTCGAACTCGGCGGCCTTCCTCTCCCGCTCCTTGGCCTTCCTCCACATCTCCAGGTACGACGAGTCCCCGCCGGAAACCCCGATCCTCGACGTCCTCAGCATCCTCGCCCTCGCCCCCCGGGTGAAGAAGACCGGCAGGGAGAAGATCGCGGTCCCCGTCGCGGGGGAGGGAGTGGGAGCGGCGCGTGGGGTTGCGCGTGAGGAGAGGCGCGTGGGGATCTCCATCGGGAAGGGGACAGGATTCGAAGAGTGAGTGAAGGAGGGGGAAATGTGGTGGAGTTTTTGAAGGGGTGTGGGGAATTCTTGTGATTGGAGCAAAGTAGCGATGCTCGATGTTTTTTTGCACGTGAGAGGTGCTACCGACTTGCCACACGTAACGGGATTCCCCGCGAAGTTTTATTATTTATTTCCTTTTTTGAATAATGGTATATTATCTTTTCCAGGTTGACACGTGACCGTAATTAATACGGGCCACGCAAGGCACTTTCCAGTGTATATTCGGGAGAAATTCATTTAGATACTTTGTAGTTTCAGATTTTATTTTATTTTTTTTTACTTAGACGAGGAGAGAATATGGAAGATTTTATTTTTGGTCTTTATTAGGATTTCTAAATTGGGTTTTTAAAATTCTACCATGTCATCATGTCACTTAGGATACAAAATATGGTGTGATGATGCTGACTCACATAATCTAGTTGGAAAAAGAAAATTGTCACCAAAAATTTAAAATTTGAAATCTCTGTCACCTAAAGTGAAACCACATGATAGTGAGTTTAAATAGTAAGAATAAATGAAAGTTTTCAATTTGTTTACCATAACAATGAGCTCGGTACAAGACAAGCTTAGCTTGGTAAAGGTCATGTCGATACAGATTCAGCTTCTTCGTCATTACAAGCTGAGCTTGAAGCTATTGGTTTGGAATTAGCTGTTGTACGGGAAGAATTTCTTTACCGAATCACATGGAAATAGATTATCATCTTGCGTATACTTTCTTGCAAGACGGAAGCTCATTAAGTATTTGGCGTGTAAATTCCTCGGCATTCAACCTTAGACAAATGCTTGATTCTTTGCCAAATTGTAAACTTTGTTTCGTCCATAGATTCCAAACATAGGCAGCGGATTAGTGTTGTAAATAATTGCACGAACAAAGAACTAGAGACTCACGATATAGAGAAGCATAGTTTATTGCATAGTGACATGCGTGGATTCACAAAAAGGAATTCAGGAAATGGAAGGGCAATGTTTCATTTGGTGCACTAAGTAGTGCAGACACTGGGTGAATTGGCTCGAAGATCTGGATACAACAAGAAGCCAAAAGCAAACACCTCCGGTCAACAAGGTACCTGCCAATTGTATGCAGACAATAGCGCATTCCCTAATTGATCATCTATGGGTAGGTGTTCAGTTTATTTCAAACATGTATATGTTGATATAACAAAGATCTTAACATCATCACGTGTGTCTTGAGCTTTTTATACTTCTCCTTTATTCCCGGAGGAGGAGGAGAGGGAAAGAGTAGTGGGGGAGATGTAGGTTGGAATTTG
Organism: Hypericum perforatum; assembly: GCA_012979155.1. Taxonomy (NCBI): domain Eukaryota; kingdom Viridiplantae; phylum Streptophyta; class Magnoliopsida; order Malpighiales; family Hypericaceae; genus Hypericum; species Hypericum perforatum. Next base: position 19,167 of record SOPF01027615.1, read on the forward strand.
TTGATTTCTGTTTTGTTTTGACATGATCTTAATATGATCATGTTACAAAAATATGTAACCACATAGAAAACAATTTCACAAGCAAAGAAGAAGGGATATAGTCTTCTAACTAAAAAAATAATGTTAATCAAGCCCACCGATAGAACCTAGAGGATCGCACTTAAACAAGAACAAAAAACATAAATCTAAACTTAGCAAAAATAAAAAGCATACAGTAAATCTAAAAATAGGGTCCAGGGGGCGGCGTAATGTCAGGATCCGGAGGAGGGTCGATAGGCGGAGGCACGACATCCGGATGAGGCCCCGGCGGAGTTAGAGGCGGAACAGGGAATTCGGGTCCCTTGGGGACTCTCCCGGGGTCAGGAACCTCCGGGATATCTGGTGGCTGCTGCGGGATTTCAGGCGGCGGAATAACAACCGGAGATCTTGGAGGTTCATGAGGCACTTGAGCTGCCACCGAGATGAATTTAGCGAACACGACGTCGGGTTTCTTCAGTAGATAGTTGGCGATCATCTTTCTTATTGGGATCGCTGAGGTCAGCAGAAGAGATATCGACGTCGTCGGTGGCTTCTTCCTTGACGGGTACGCCTTAACCTTGGTCGTCGTTTTTAGTGTCGGGGCGGAGAATGGGATTGGGATGGCCCTCTTCACGAAGAAGCCGGAAGAAATCGTCGCGACGGTGTTGGCCATTTTGTTCGTGTTTCTAAGAAAGGTCTCGACTTGGGACTTGGGACAGCGGCGACACTTTTCGTGTAGGTCGTTCCGCGGTCGTTGTTTGTGGTAAGAAAGAGTCATCCTCAGGAGGCGGTGGGATAATGGCACGTGTACATGACGTGTGACTTCCTTCATGCACCACGTAGCAAGTCAGTACATAAATATATATAAATATGTGTATATAAATAAATAAATAAATATATCTAAGATATATATATTTTGAACAAAGAAGCACCAATTCAATTTATTTGTAGGAAATTGTTCCACTTAAAATATTTGTTAATTTTTTATGTTTCAAATACTAAATTTGTATTAGTTGATTAATAGGTGTTCAAATATTATATATTATAAAAATAGTATAAATATAATTTGAGCATTAAAGTATGGTGAAAGGAAATTAGGAGGGGAGAAAAAAATATTTGTTCTTACCAATAATTTAACCCACCATAAAAGTTATTCTACAAATAATTTGTAACGTCAAATCTTCCTCCTTGCATTATTCTCATTCCAGATGAATTTTTTCATGAGTGACAAAAGAACTTACAAGTGATCGTCTATTAAGATTTTTAGAAAATTTAAAAGTTATCATTTAGTATAATTTTATCTAGTTAATTTTGATTAAATAATATTATGAAGTAGGGGACGGCCTTCTAAGACCAAGCGCAGCGGCCGGGACGTGCGGCCTGGTCTGCTACGTGGCGGGTCATCATTGGACGATCCACGCACCTCGCTCACATGCGAGGTTTGCATGTCAGTGAGGCATTCCCTGTCTCTCGCCCAGCGTGGCAAACTTGGCGACGTGGCCCGCTCTAATTGGGCCACGTCGCCCAGGTCAGTATTTTCTTTTTTAAAATTTTTTTTAATAAAATTGAAAAAAATCAAAAACATTTAGGAACATATTATAAATTACCATTTCCAACTACTCAGTTCGAACAAAAATTTTAAAATAGTTTTTTTGATAATTTATACAAATGTTTTAGTCCAAATAATTAGACTTTTAAGTTAAAAAATTGTAAAATAACTATCTGTATTTTTTGTGCAATGTGTGTACCTTTTTAATAGTTTTATAAAATTAGTTTAATACAATAATCTTATTTGTATTGTTTAAATTTTTATATTTGAGATAAATTATGTAATTTGATGTGAATTATGTAGTTTGCTATAAATTATGTAATTTGATGTATTTTTTATGTAATTTATGTATTTTTATGTAATTTGATGTAAATTTGTATTAAAATGTAAGTTATTGTAAATTATGTAATTTGATGTAATTTAATATAAATAATAGAATGTTATATAATTTGATGTAAATTACAAATCATATACCTTAAACCCTTACCTTAAATGCATACCCTAACCCTAAACCCTAACTAGACACTTATATATCTAAACAATATATTATATTTAATTAAAAAACTTATGTAATTATGTAATTGTCAAAAATGTGTGGTCTATATTTGTTGTAAAAAGGTGTGGTCCAAAATCATTTGAAAAATCTATAAATAGATTCAACTTTCTTCATTATTTTCCACACCTACTCCTCTTATCTTATCTTTGTAATAAGCATGGCCAAGTCAATGTTGGAGATGGACGATGAACATTTCTGAGTTAGGAAGATCAATGAAGCGTTCGACATGTCCCTTATGGCATGGCACTTGGACCCTTACAATGAGACCTTCCAAAGTTTCCATGTCGTACTCTGCATCCGCTGTATTGCTGAAAAATACGATATGAAGCCCAACTAGTACGAGAACCTCGAGCTCCTCAACTTCGCCAGCCCGAACACTTTTTCCCATGCATTCTGTCGTGTTAGTAAGCTCGTTGCCTATGAGAACAACAACTCTGGTGTGTCTGCGAAAGCGTAAGCACTTGTCGTTGAAACTTTCGAGGGACTCCCAGATGATGGCAAAATGAGGCGATTAAACTTGCTAATTAGTTTGGGATTATTGTAAGAATTATGTAATTTATGTTTTTTTAAATGTAATTTTTTTCCTAAGTTCCCATGTAATATATTTCGAACTTAATAAAATTTCTATTTCGCAAAAATGAGCTTATCACAATTTAATTTAGCGTTTTCGAAGTTACGCGAATTTATATTCTAGTTTAATATAGTTAGCTGAATTATAAAAAACCAAGCTGAAAAAAAGTTGATGTGGTGTCTAAGGACACGGCACTGTAGCGAAGGCTTGACTATGGGCTGAAAACTAAGAACAGTGACACAACTGACATGGAGCCTACGACACGCACTATAGTAGAATGTGTCATCATCAATCACTCCCATGAATTGGAAGCAGACACGATTATGAAACAGAATTAACGAGTCGATAATTATACTTGCCAGAAAAAAGGTCATTTTTCTAGGGAAATATCAATATTTTCATTGAAATCGAAGAGAAAAATTACATAGGTCCATGTTCAACAAGGGAATAATCTATACGTTACATTACATTACGCACTCATAAGAGAAAGTGTTACATCACATAGTGTACAGATCTATGAATCCCGAGTTTTGCCCTGAGCCTGCGACGCCCCACCCCCAACCGCCCCACCCCGAACCACCAGACCCAACCCACTTCCCACCCCTGCCACAAGCTGCCCCCTCGACACAGGTCCTCGACCGTACCCCAACTCCCGACCTTCACTCAGACCCCATGGACACACAAACCCTAATCCCTGACACCACCCCCATTACCCACGAACCCCATTCCCCGAACCCAAACCCTAACTCTTCCACAACTCCTTCAATCCACCCCTCAATAACCAGTAGCTCATCTCTACCATCTGCGGAGCAGCCCCGGCGCTTGTCTTACCGAGATTCTGTTCACAATGTTAACGGGTCACCCGCCCCAAACTTTGAAGAAGATTCCGATGACTGGCTTGCCTCTGGTGTGGTGGTCCTGGACACGATCACCAACCCAGCTCAACCCCATTTAGTCCTCAATGAGTACGCGGAGCAGAAGTTGGACGAACCGTGGGCCAAGACGGTCGTAGTCAAAGTACTTGGCAGAACGGCAGGATACAGGGCCCTTCAGAACCGTTTGTATCAGCTGTGGAACCCAAGAGCGGGGATGCGCCTGGTTGACCTCCCTAATGGCTATTTTCTTGTGTGTTTTGTTGATGTGGATGACTTTAAAGCAGCTCTGGCAGGAGGACCCTGGCTCTATCAAGATCACTATATCTCTGTCCGACCCTGGAGCGCCTCATTCAGCCCAGAGGAACGAGAGGTTCCGAGAATCAAGATTTGGGCGAGGCTCCCAAACCTACCGTGGCGCCACTACCACTCGAATCTCCTGAAGTGTGTGGCATCTGCGCTAGGTAAGCCCATTAAGTTCGACCCGAACATGGAAGAGAAGACTAGAGGTCAATTTGCTAGGATATGTGTGGAAGTGGATCTATCAAAACCCTTGATAGGTGAGGTGAAGATCGGAGAACTTGTGCAGAAGGTGGAGTATGAAAGCCTCCACACGATTTGCTACGGGTGCGGTCGTTATGGATTCCTCCGAGAGGATTGTCCGGTTTGCCAACGGGTACAGGTTACAACTCCAGTTGCAAACTCAGTTGATGGTAGTGATGGACGCAACTCGGTAAACTCCACGACTGCCGAGTCAACTCCTGGAACTTCATGCCCAGATACTAAGGGTGAAAACATTGGCCCATGGATGATTGCCACTAAGAAAGGAAGGACAGTCAGGCCTAACATCCAGAAATCAGATTCAACCCCTGCTTTCAGGTTTGGTGCTTTCTCCCCGTTGGAATCAGCGAAAGTTGCTAATGAAGGTATACAAGTCCATCAGGAAGGCCGCACTCCCCAAGCCTACACTCCAAACAAACCATCATCCTCCAAAGCCCCCCTGAAATCCACCAAAAATCCGAAACCCTCCAACTCCAAGAAACCCTTCCCCCCCTCTCCACTCTAGACAAACCCAAGCCCTCTCCAGAAACGTCCCAGGAATAGTGATGATTCACTCAACCAAAGACTTCGAACCGCCTTCGACCGAATTACTACTGCGAAAGAGAATATCCACCCCAACTCTGCCACACCCTCTACTCAAATACCATACAAACCTTCCCCCCACCCCATATCCTCCCTTACCAACCACAAAGAGCCCAACTCTTCACGGAATTCACCACAGCCAGCCCCTAATATTGCGGATGCTCATAAGTCTGACCCTCCCATACCCTACCCTAAAGCTGATGTAGTGGCCCCTCAAGTACATGGCTCCTTGAAACCCGAAACTCCCTCCTCGGAAACACGTAATCTCCCTCCCACTCCAGCTGACTCTGCTCAGATGTCAGTTGATTAATCTGCCCCATAACCCTATCCTTACCAACCACAAGAATCAGATACAACCTATGGATTTCCGGATGTTGACGTGGAACTGTTGTGGCGCGAAAAAGCCCGGTTTCATGAGAGCCCTTAAGTATTTGATACGCACTTATGGCATTAGTCTAGTAGCCTTACTGGAGACGCAGATCAGTGGGGACTCAGCAGAGAGGGTATGCTGCAAGACAGGTTTAAGCTGTTTCCGAGTCGAAGCAAGAGGCCGGAGAGGGGGTATCTGGTTACTATAGTCTCCGGCAGTCTCAATGTCAGTCCTGAAGCATGGGGAGGAATACCTCCACGTAAAAGTCAGCCAGAATAGCCATCTCCCTTCTCTCATTACCCTAGTCTATGCACTCCCCCCAGTGTCGGGACTAGAGAATTACTGGGCGACGATCGCCTCTTTTGCACCGGCGGATGCAACCCCTTGGCTAGTGACTGGTGACTTCAATGCGATCACTTGCCTGGATGAGCGCAAAGGTGGATCAGGTGGACTCCGAATACAAGACCGACGCTTTAGTGACTGGATAAACAAGATCGGACTAGTGGATATGGGTTTCTCTGGATCGCCCTTTACCTGGTCAAGAAGCTCTAGCCGAGGTAGATGTATTTCCAAACGCCTCGACCGAGTATTATGTAATAATAGTTGGAGATTACAATGGTCGGAAGGATGGGTACAACACCTCGCAAGATACCAGTCAGATCACTCTCCACTACTCATTCACCTCTCAAACCGGGACATTGGTCAGAGGGGAAGAAGGCCTTTCCGTTTTCAGGCTGCCTGGCTCTCCCATCCTAGCTTCCATCATGTAGTCAAGGCCAAGTGGAACTGCTCCAAGGAAATAGAAGCTACGCTTGAGGAGCTAAAAGAGGAGTTAAAAGTGTGGAATCGTAATGTTTTTGGCAATATCGAAAAAAGGAAGAAGCGCTTATATGCGAGGCTTTGCGGACTCTAGAAGGCCTTGGATCAGAGGCCTAACAAGGGCTTGGAAGCCCTAGACATTAAGCTGCGACAAGACCTTGAATTACTCCTCCATCAAGAGGAGGTTATGTGGCTCCAAAAATCACGGGAACAATGGATCACCAACGGAGATAGGAACACTAGTTACTTCCACACCACAACCATGGTTCGTCGTCAACGTAACAAATTATGCAGACTCAAGAATCCGGCAGGTGAATGGGTGTGCGATCAAGCCGAACTTGAGCAACTTGCGTCGGATTTCTACAAAGCTCTTTATACGGAGGTACCAAGCCCGGGATCCCGTACACCACCGAGTAGATATTTTGCACCTTGGTCAGAAATGGAAATCAGGAGAGCTTCACGACCCGTAACTCTCCGAGAAATTCGCAAGGCTCTGTTTGACATGGCTCCTATTAAAGCCCCGGGAATAGATGGGTTCCAGGCTATATTCTTCCAACGATGCTGGGGTCTGGTCAAAGATAACCTCTTAGACTACATTACCCACGCCTTCCAAACCGCTACACTACCCCCCGGCTCAATGATACCCTCCTAGTCCTCTTACCAAAAACCCAAGCCCCCTCCACCCTCCAACATATCCGACCAATAAGCCTGTGCAACGTACCTTACAAACTACTTACCAAAATCATTGTCAACAGGCTCAAGGCAAAACTCCCGGATCTCATATCACCGGCCCAAGGGAGCTTTGTCCCAGGTAGACAAATTTCTGACAATGTTTCTGTTTTGCAGGAGGTGGTCCACTCAATGCGTTATAAGAAAGGGAGGCAAAGTTGGATGGCGATCAAAATTGACCTTGAGAAAGCCTATGATCGAGTCCGATGGAGCTTTGTTGCCGAGACAATCCGTGCTGCAGGGCTCCTGCCATCACTAATTGACTTGATTATGTCATGTGTAACAGGTTCCACAATGAAGGTGCTATAGAATGGGGAAATGACGTCAGCCTTCACCCCCTCTCGAGGACTACGTCAAGGAGACCCTCTCTCCCCTTACCTATTCGTGTTATGCATGGAGCGTCTAGCCCACAGGATAGAAGAAGCGACAAGAAGGAAAGAATGGAAGCCGATTAAGCTTACGTGCCAAGGACCAGAAGTCACCCACCTCTTCTTTGCAGATGACGTGGTCCTCTTCTCGGAAGCCTCTCGAGGTCAAGTCTCTTTGGTCAAGCATATCTTGGATGAGTTCTGCGAGGAGTCGGGTCAAAAAATCAACGAAGCCAAGTCCAGCGTCCTTTTCTCTAACAACACCGCTAAAGAACAAGAGAGCTACCTAAGCTGCCAGCTAGGCATAAAGGCCACCAAATGCTTCGGAAAGTACTTGGGTATCCCGACTTTACATGGAAGGGTCAAAAATGAAACTTTTCAGTACATCCTTGACAAAGCACAAGCTAGGCTCGCAGGTTGGAAAGCAAGACAGCTTACGTTAGCAAGGCGCGCCACTCTTATCCACTCTGTTCTATCCACTCTCCCTTTTTACGCAATGCAGGTAATCTCTCTACCTGTTAGCTTGTGTGAAAAGTTGGATCGGATCAGCCGGAATTTCTTGTGGGGTGATACTACGGAGAAGAAGAGAGTTCACCTGGTCAGTTGGGAAGAGGTGTGCAAACCCAAGGCAATGGGAGGGTTAGGCATCCATAGTGCGAAACTAGCAAACAAAGCCTTGGTTACCAAGCTCGGATGGAGGTTCCTCACTAACCCATCAGCCACATGGTCATGCATTCTGAGCAAGAAATACGTCAGGGGCAACTAGGACTCCGTACTAGGGACTCGCTCCTCTAGGCCATCCGTAATATGGTCGGGGATCTCCAAAGCTGCCGAACTGATTAAGGAAGGGATGAGATGGTCAGTTGGCGACGGCCGCAGAGTACAGTTCTGGTTGGATGCTTGGCTTCCAGGGGAAAAGGCTCTAGTTTTCCAACTCTCCGTGTCCTTATCAGTGGATCATCTCCACAGGAAAGTGAGTGACTATTGGTGTGTAGCGAATGGATGGAAATGGGAACTCATCGATGCTTTACTCAGTGACGAGACCAAGCAAAAGATGCTTGCAGTGGTGGTGGATAGCCCGGGGCTCACACATGATTCGCCCTCGTGGAGTTTCACGGAGACAGGGGAATTTTCTACTAAATCGGCCTATCTACACCTTCTAAATAGCACACAGGCAGCCCACTCCACCTTGGTTCAATGGGACTGTGTGTGGAAAGTTGAAGTCCCTGAAAAGATCTGCACCTTCCTCTGGCTTTGTTTGAAAATGAGGCTGATGACGAACCAAGAACGACACAAGCGTAAGTTCAGTCCCAACCCATTCTGTCTGAGCTGTAAAAATCAAAAAGAAACCATCTTACACTTACTAAGGGACTACCCCAAGGCGAAGTCCATTTGGTGCAAGCTGATTCCATTTGAAAGAAGGCAGCTTTTCTTTTCGGTGGAGCTCTATGACTGGATCCAAACAAACATTAAGTGCAGCTCCATATTCTCTTCAGAGACCCGTTGGAATATTCTGTTTGCGAGCTCTTGTTGGTGGTTTTGGCGCTGGAGGAACAATGAGGTCTTTGGACGGGAGGTGGACTTCGGGGATAAAGTGGGATTCCTTCACCTTCAGGCGGCTGAGTTTGAACATGCCTGGAGAACCACGTTCTCCAAGGAGATTACCGTAGCGGATTGTAATTTGATCGCCAACCATTGGTTACGACCTACGGCGGGAACCTACAAGCTGAATACGGATGGCTGCTCGAAGGGAAATCCAGGTTTGGCCGGGTGTGGCGGAGTGCTACGAGACCCTACAGGCAGATGGTGTATGGGTTTCACACAAAATTCCGGCCATTGTAACGCAATTGCAGCGGAGGTTTGGGGCATTTGGCGAGGCTTACAACTAGTGGAAGCTGGCAACTTCAAGCCGGTTGTGTTGGAAGTTGACTCGGTGACAGCTAGCCGATATATTACCGAGGGGGTAGCAAGTGGTAACCCACTTACCGTACTCGTGAGTAAATGCAGGGACCTCATCCGCCGTCATGGGCAAATAGAGGTCGTAGTTTGTAATCGTAACGCCAATAGAGTGGCAGATTGGCTAGCGAATTTTGGTCTTAGTATGCCGCGTGGGCTGTATGTTCTTGAAAATCCACCGGAAAGGTGCTTGTCCCTATTGAAGCAGGACAGTCCGGAGGTGACTTTGTAACTGCGTTTAAGTTTCTGTTATTGAAAGGGCGTCCTAAGCCCACGTTTCTCACCAAAAAAACAAGGGAATAATCTCATGTCGGGGTACGTCCAGAAAAGGTGTATTAAGATCAAAGGGTATGTTAGAGCATCCACTGCGTATATAATGTCAAATTCGTCTCTTCGCTCCAATTTTTTATGCAATGATATAATAGTTATAATATTTGTTCATTATTCCACATTAGATTTATTCTTTTTAAATATAACTAATTATATTAAACTCAAATCTATTTTTGAACAAATTTAAAAATGTTAAAATTAATTTTACACTAATAATAATAATAATTTTTAAATATACAATTTATATTAAGTTAAGAATATATCACATGATAAATTGTAAAAAAAATACTTAAAATTTAAAAAAGAGTATATCAACTTAAAAGTGAATAATTCATTTTTTATACAATTTTGACATTTAAAAGTACTTAATTTTTTCCTCATGGAGTGATAAATTTTTTTCTCGAGGAAGCAAGGTTTGCAACATAGTTATATTTACCTCATGTATTTTGGCTTTATCACTTAATTTTTTGGCCTTGGATATTTTGTAATTTGCTTATTTTTTTTGTTTCTCTAGCAATTTTAAGGTATCTAACACTTGTTGTGCAACAGCATCCAGTTTTTTGCATTCGATTTGCATTGTATGTAGCTTTAAAGAGAACGCGTCATCATTTGTAGTAATTTTTTTCTTTTCTTTTGATGTTCTCTATTTTTTGGCAGCTTGTCAAACACTTGGACGCGGCATTATCGATCCTTCACTCATTAAAATAGGTGCACGAGAAATGAATGATCACTCTGCTTAGTGGTTCGTGTTCTTTTAGAACTTCTACCGCTCTCTACATCTTATGACTCCTTCGGAGGGTGAAGCCATTGCTCATCTATTACAAGGTTCTAATTGGGATGTTTGCGTATGAATTCCATATATAGGTGCATATCAGTAAATATTTGATGTGCTTTTGCCGAAACATTTGACTTGACATTTTCACTTTGTTTTCGTTGAGATAATAATTGTATGCCTTTATCTAACCTTCGCATACCTAAGATAGTCATTTATGACTGCTTTTCATCTGTTCTAATTGGGCTACGTTCAATGAGATTTCTATGCGACTTTGATCGTACGAGTTTTTGATTCGAGTCCAAAGTCTTTACATTGGCAATTATTGCATCTTAGCTATTTTGTATATAAGAAGATATTATGACAATGTCTTCTTTAATATTCTATATTTTAGAAGTTACTCTTTCAACATTCTTCTCACTAGACACAATGCTTGGTGGGTTGGGAATAAAATGGTCAATATGTGGTGTACTAATATAGGTTTGGTTGTGATCCCAATAATTTTTATGGTACGGAAAAACTTAGTTTTGACCTTGGTTGGTTATGAAGTTTTTTAAGAAATATCCTCGTGAGCATGGTGGATTTGGAGAAAATTTTGGTTATGATAATGGTGGTTTGAGGATAATTTTGGTGAGTATTTGATGCGTAATTGTTATAATTTTGTTAAGTACTTTATAGGACTCTAAAATTTAAAAAAGATTTTGGTTGAGTTGGGAGTAAACTGCTGGATTAGAAGTAAAAAGTTGTGATTTGGACTAAATAATTTAATATTGGTCGAATCATCTTCTTGACTAAATTGATTGAGATCCATATCTAAAAAAACAATAAAGAGGATTATAGAAAATGAGGATTTTAAAAAGATGAGAGGAGAGTTTGTGAATTGGTGAGAAAAAATAAAATGAGATTAGTATTTATTTATAGAGTTTTGAAATGATTATTGATCACATAAATTATACAAAAAATTTATACCATAACAGTTTGATACAAATGTTTTTTCAAAATCTATTAACAATATAAAAAAATTCATTGGAAAAAAGATTATGCAAAATGGTACAAAAAAATTTTAAAAATTTTATAAATATTTTTCGAAAAATATTTTTTTATATTAATTAAACAAAAATATCATGTAGTCCAATAGGATCGCGCCATACTAACAGTGATTGGCCAATAGCATGTCATCACATATATCAAGAGGGCCCTCCCTATAATAGGTAATGTTAGACTACGTGCATTCGTGCCCCTGCTAATGTAATGGGCCCTTAGTCCACAGTTGCCTTGCCTTTGCACTCATTTTTTAGCTTATAGCCATGCCTTGCTAGAGTGTTGTGCCCTTGTTCCATATCAGTTTTTTTCAGCTCTGATATTTTTTTTTAAAATTCAGTTAATTGTACTAAACTTGAATATAATTTTGAATAAATTGGAAGACGCTAAATAACTTATAAATAATTCAAAGTATAAATATGTGAAATTAAAAATTAAATAGAATTTAAGGTTTAAGATTATTGTATATGATTAATTTTATAAAATTATTAAACATATTAAAAATAAATAATTCAAACATAATGTTGCAAAATGGTACAAATAATATTTTTAAAAATTCTAAAAAATAAATAAAATATCTAAAATGCTAATATGAATGAAATAAAATAATTTTCTAACATAATTAAATACTTCTTAATATTTGCCTAATAAATTAAATTATTCTTTAATATTTGTGGCGTACATAATAAATATATTTAGTCAGGATAAGTTTATCAATAAATTAGTGTAGCATAATGGGCAGATGCTCCCTCTTTAAACTTCCACGCAAGGGTTCGAATCCCACCTCCAACATTCTTCAACCTGTTGGAGGAGGGATTCGATCCCTTGGTTGGGAGTTTAAGAGAAGATAATTTCACCATTTACCATTCTAATTTATTGGTAAACATGTTGACATTTTTGTTATATTTTTAGAAAAATTTTAATAATTTTTAGAAAATTAATTATATACAATAATCTCATTTATGTTGTTCAATAATTTGATATAAATTATGTAATTTGATGTAAATGAAAATTTTATGTACACATTTATTTATGAAATTTTGATTAGAATAAGGTGACATAATACAAGCTCGTGACCCTAAATCCTAAACCCTAACTTAGACCTGACCATTTGTCGAATTTGATCAAATTTGAATCAAATTGGTTCGAATTTCAATTTATGAAAATCTTAAATTGTATTTGATTTGTCTTAGACGAATCAAATTCAAATTATTAATTATTGAATTATAGTCGAATTTTATCAAATTTGAATTAGTTTGAATAAGTATTTACAATTTTTGTATAAATAATTAAATCAAAGTTTGGGTTTACATTTAATGTACAAAATAAGTTGCTTATAGTTCAAGTTTAGAATGTAAGGTTTTAAGGTTTGGAGTTTCATGTTTAAGGTTTATGGTTGGAGTTTAAGGTTTAAGATTTTAGGGTTTGAAATTTGAAGTTTTAAAATTTACGGTTTGAGATTTGAGGTTTGAAATTTTAAGGTTTAAGGTTCAGCTACAATCATCCAAAAATGTCAAAAGCTTTTTGGTTACCAAACTTATATGTAACTACTGGGTTGTGTGAACATAAATTGCTTCAGGTACCAACCATATCACTTGTGCTCTCCATAAATCAAATATCATGATCTCCAACTTCAAAGTTCACCCCACCTCTTTTTAAATATCAAGTGTCCAACAATGTCTTTCTTTTCTATCAAAACTCTCATTGGGATAAACTTAACATTCCACAAGTACTTTTCTCAACAAGAAGAACATTCCACTATTAGTTACATGAAGTTAACATCGTCAACCAAACTATCTTCTTGGGCTCCATATAGAGCAAGTCTTTCTATCATTAACTTATTTTTTGGCAAATTGATGTGTTTCTAAAATACGCATTAAACTAATAGGAAAGAATTAATCATCTTGAAAACAGATATTTTAGAAATGAATGGGATCTTCCTTTATCGAAGACAAGAGCAGAGCAGGGAAGGACTGGTATTACCTGTTGGTTGAGGAAGAGAAGTAGACTTTCTGTTTTGCCGGACCCTGCTTTGGTCTCTGGTTTGATGGTTGCACGTGCAAAAGATCCGGTACATTCCGTTTTGTGGAAGATTAGGGATTGCTAATCTGCCTACGCGGAAAGCCTTCTCCCTCTCAGGCTAAAAGAGTAAAGATAGCCCTTGCCCTCTAGTACATGTCACATGGACTTGCTAATATTTCTACGGGCTTCGTATTCCGAAAAGTCATCCTAATCCATATTGCGGTCTGGTTTCAAACAAGAAGTCAGGGCTCGTTCGACCTAGCGCTGGTTAGACGTGAGGTCAAATATGTCCCGTTTTGCTCTATGGCTCTAACCTGTTTGTCCTGCTGGCGAGAATCCATGGTTAAGAATCAAGGTTTTAAGAATGTTGTTTTTTTTAATCTTATTTCTTGTTTTTAATATTGTTCTTGAATAGTTTGCAATTGTGAATTTGTTTTAGAATTTACATGTTATTAATTTTTATTAAAGGTTGTAGTTAGGAATTAAATTATAAAAAGTTAATTCTGCAAAAAATAATTGTTATCAAACTTATTAACTAGGAATAATGGTTAATTTCTACATACCAAAATTTTAAGTATAATTACTAAGAATATGCCTATGTGTTTTTAATGTTATTGTCTTGTAGTTGCCTTGAGATAATAAACAATTAATTAGGTAGTCATTTAGTTATTTAATTGTTGGATGTTTGTAATTTTTTTACTGTTGTGAGAGATTTATTCTTATTTTCTAAATAGATTAGATTATCTTTAGTACAAGTGTACAACACATACGTGAAAGTTCTTTCGTACTAGATGTACTTTATTACATATGAGATAATCAAAATGCAAAATTTTTTTAATGAAAGTTGGTTAAAACGATAAAAGATTTTAATTTACATAACAAAATATTTTGGACAAATTTCTCTATAATCTTTAAGGTTTGGTCTTTTCTACCTGGGATCCATAATTTTCAAAAGTGAGTTTTTTGTCGCTTAGTTCTGGCAAAAATAACCTTTTGGATTACTGGGGTTGATATACTCGTTTT
>SOPF01027617.1:0-77263 GCA_012979155.1 Hypericum perforatum
ATGGCAGGCATGAGCCACAGAATCCGTGAGCGAACAGATGCCCTTGAGGCTGCTGGAAACACCACTGCTGCTGTTGGAAAGGTTAGGAAAACTATGAGCTTTGTTTACTTTGTATATTTGGGATATAACTACCATGTCTTCCTTCCAGAATAAGATAACAACCAAGATGATTCCCTTTATCATTACTTGTTTTCTTCAGTTCATTAATATAGTACCTGCAAAAACCTTGGGAATTCCCTGGAGCATTTCCCTGGAAGTCTTTGAGGACCAACTTTCAGGATCACTAACATTCGGTTGCCTTCTTTCTCCATTGGTTCAGCAGCCCTTGTGTCTCTAGCCCTCTTTGGTGCCTTTGTGAGCCGTGCTAATATCTCCAGTGTTGATGTGCTTACTCCGAAAGTCTTCATTGGCTTGATTGTTGGTGCAATGCTTCCTTACTGGTTTTCTGCAATGACAATGAAAAGTGTTGGAAGTGCTGCTCTTAAGATGGTTGAGGAAGTCCGCAGGCAATTCAACACTATCCCAGGTCTGATGGATGGTACCGGCAAGCCTGACTATGCTACCTGTGTCAAGATGTCCACTGATATTTCCATCAAAGAGATGATCCCTCCCGGCGCTCTTGTCATGCTCACTCCCCTGATTGTTGGTATCTTTTTTGGAGTTGAAACCTTGTCCGGTATTCTTGCTGGATCTCTAGTATCTGGTGTGCAGGTAATATCATGAACCGAATGCCATTTTCCTTGAGATGCATGGGAGAGTTTCTAATTATATGTTCCTCTGTCTTGCAGATTGTCATCTCTGCATCCAACACTGGTGGTGCATGGGACAATGCTAAGAAGTACATTGAGGTAAGTCACTCGAGGGTGAGCTCTTACTTCCTTCTTGACGTCCAGATTATGATGCAGTACTTGCTTCATGACAGGCTGGTGCTTCAGAGCATGCAAGGTCTCTTGGTCCCAAGGGTTCAGACCCCCACAAGGCTGCTGTCATTGGCGACACCATTGGAGACCCATTGAAGGACACTTCCGGGCCATCACTCAACATCCTCATCAAGCTAATGGCAGTTGAATCTCTTGTCTTTGCTCCGTTCTTCGCCACTCACGGAGGTCTGCTGTTCAAGATTGGCGGATAGAGCGGCACAAAAGAGGATCAAATCACAATTTTCCGCACTGGTTGCTGCATTATTCTTTCTCCAATGCCTATGTAGACTAGTTCCTATTGACTCCTTTAAACTTTCTCTAATGATACTGATTAGAGGAGACAAAGACTCACTCTTACAGGGTTGATGACCATCACGACAACTGCCATTGTAGTAATGTCAGAAGTTGGGACCATCCTTGTAAAGACCAATCATTTTGCATTCATCCTTGTTTTGGTTAGTCGTTTACCTTGTGCAACTTGTTGCTTTTTTCCATTCAACAGTCTTGGCCAGGTTGCAACACATTTAGGTTCTGTTCCTTGTTTGGTAATGGTTCCCATTCGGAAGTATCTGACTGCCAAGTGAAAATATATATCACAAACTACGCCCATTTTTGTGTTCACCCGCCCCCATTTCTCACATGGTATAAGAGCGAGTTGATACTATGTCCATTGTTGTGTTCACCCGTCCCCATTTCTCACATGGTGAAGTCAAAGCCTATGCAATCTTAGACCTTACGGATCTCATTTGAAGGGAAGTGTTGAGAATCCTACGTCGGTTAGTATAGGTGAGATGGACAAGTTTATAAATACGGAAAATCCACCCACTCCGACAGGCAAGACATGAATTTGATGATTTGAAAGCAGAGAGGAAAATCAACTCAAGAGCTAAACAAATCAATGATCATGGTCCGATAAAGTATACCATGAAAGTCTTGTAGAATGAACTTGGATTCGATCATTGAATTCAAGCCTTACGAACGTAAAACAAACAATTGGTTACTAAATAAAGCCCAACAACGATTTTGAATATGAGAGATTCACTGTTATACCATGAAACAGCCCCAGGAGCTGAGAGCCGAGGAAAGTTTCTCGAGTTCAAGACTGGCCGCTGGTGAGGTTCCAGACTGGAGGAGACCAACATCAATGAAAGGAATATCCATGAGTGGAGGAGGAAGATCAGACAGTCCAGGGACACCACCTTTGTACACGTAACTCTCTGGTAGTTGTAGTTGTGGCAGTTGTTGTCCCTCCATGACCAACTCCTGTACTGGTTTGGACAAGTGCCCCATCTCTGCCATAGGTAGCTTAGCTAGCTACTGGGAAGATGGTCAATTCTTTTCTTAATTTGGAGCGAGGTAAACTAAGTCTTCTCGGTGGAGATCAGTTTGTTTATTAATATCTTCCCATGTTGATAAGATTGATTTTTGTCTTCCTATGGATATTTTTGGGTTTAGAAAACTGCACTTTCGTCTTCATTCCCCAACATTATTGTTGATTTTAAGGGAATTCACATTGTTTTTTTTATGATTAATAGATTTTATCAAATAAAATTTTGAATCTAATAAGTTATGTGTCAAACCAAGTCAAAATAAAAGGTACTAGTTAGTTTTGTTCATAGTTCTTTTTCACTTTGGTTTCGTCATTCAAATAAATCAATGGGCAAACTGCAGGAATAAAATAAGTACAACAATAGAAAGAGAATAGTTTTAATTTGTGAATTATTCCCTATAGATTCTATAGTTAAAAATATTATTCTAACTTAATTAAAAAACTACAATTTTAACTTAATTAAAAAATTACAATTTTCGTGAGATTATATTTTACATATTCCCACTAAATTTATTCCAACAAAATTTAGAATTATTTCCACCCGGAAAATAGCATTTTCAGGCAAACAAACGGAGCCTGAGAAAGCTGAAGAGAGAAAGAGACGAGGCTGTGGTTTACGGGAAGGGGGAATAAGACGGCGTCCCCGCGGCGGGATATTATTGGTCGGCTGACGATGGAGGGAGATGGTGGATTTTATTTTTTTGTGTGTTATTGTTCACCGAAAATTACCAAATTAGTACCCAATTGAAAAAATTACGAGTTTGGTGTCCACGCTGGCAAAAATATTTTTTTTGTCGGGTACTGAACCAGCACCCGGAATTCTGCACCGGGTATACCAATACCCGGTATTTTGTACCAATTACCAAACCCGGTGCAAAATACCGGGTATCAGTATACCCGGTGCAGAATTCTGGGTACTGGATCAGTACCCGGTGCAGAATTCCGGGTACTGGATCAGTACCCGGTACAAAATTCCGGGTACCGGTTATCTACCGCCTGGGCCCGAAAAAATCTGGTTTAACGGTTGGTTTGAGATTTTCTATCCACCAATAGTCGGGATTTTATACCGGGTACTGGTCTATTTAATAAAATTTCCGAACCAGTTTTCTGGACAAAAAAATCCGAACCAAAAATCCACAAATTCCGAATTTTTGAGTGTTCTTGAGCATTTCAGAGTTGTTGAAGCTTCAAGAGGTAAGTAGTTATAATTTATGTTTGATTATATAGTTTGTTAATAATTTTTTGAATTGTAGTTATTAATGTTATGTTAGTGTAGTTAATTATGGATTATGGTAAAATGTAGAAGTTCATAAAGGTTGTTGTTGTTGTTAGTTTTTGATATGCAAATGTAGTATACTTTTTAATATGCAAATGTCTACGTATACAGGTTTGACTTACAAGAACACAGGAGTATTTCGTGGGACTTCACTATATAAGTTCAAGTCCATCCAACATGACGTCAAAGATGTAATGTCACTCCAAGTACGTTGTAGTTCATTTTGTTAGTACGACTTACTAATTAGTTATTTTCCAATCGTCAGATGATGATGGTGCTTATTTCGGGTATGCGTCATTATGGTGAAGACAAGGGTTATAGTTTTGCAGATTTCGAGGTAATATCTCTGAACAGTTGAAATCATATTACAAACATAACCGGTACCCAACTAATAAAATTGTACTTATATTTTGGTTGGTCATACATGACGAGTCTGGTGAGTGTCATGGTTTTATAACTGATACAACTGGGACTATACATCCTGGGTGTGTTCTCCTTCTTCTCAATGTAAGCCTCTATTATAGTAAGTACTTATATAGTCTTATGCATATCAGTCAACTTTCTTGACAAATATATGTTTTGTAGGTGAAGGTCAAGGTGAAGTACAATTACCCGAATGAACTTAACATATCGTCAGAAAATGTATTCAAGGTCTTTCCAAAGAAAGAAGATGGAAGTTCGGGATCAAGTAGCTGTACGCGTTCTTGATAGTCAGTTGTATTTTGTTGGAATTCATTGTATGCGTGGTTTGACTTTGTTATCGTTGTGATACTTAACGTAGTTAATGTTTTCAAGGTTGGTCAGACTTATCTTTCTCACCTATTAACGTAATACGCATTGGAATATAGTAAGTAAACTAGGTGCAAATGAAGAACACAACGAAAATATCCAAGTATTGTTAGTACAAGATAAGCCTAAGAACAATCTAAGTGTGACTACTTTTTCTTCCTCCGCTCATAATAAATGTCTCTCCACTTTCTCTGCCCAGTCTTAACTAGACATGATTCCCTCCCGCACTCTGGTTCAACCTCTCTTGCTTGACGGTGAGGCTGAACGCGAATTGGCCTAGCCTGAGGAGGCACGACTGGGGGCCTGTCAAAGGGTTCGCCTTCCGATACGGTGGTACGCTCGTCGTAGTCATTGCTGCTAAGCGTAGTAGTCAACTGTGGCACCACAAAACCTTGCCTGCTCAAAGAAGAAGAAATATGTAACCATACCAAAAAAATGCTAAATTAGTAAATATTGTTTAAAATAACTACAAATACCTGGGCGGGACAAAGGCGGATGTTTGCCCCCGTGAAGCAGATGTGTGTGTCGCCGGTTGCCGATGCTGAGGACGAATATGCACCGGTACCGACACCAGTGTCGTTGTTGTCGCTAATGCTAATCCCGGCCCAAGATCTGATACTCGCCCACCTGGAGGTGTGTGGAATGCTGGACTACCATACATGGAGAAATCGGGGTTGAAAAATAGATTTCCCCTATCTGGTCTCCTAGAAGTCCTCTAGTAGGTCCGCTACAATGTAAACAATAAAGTATACAATTATTATATAATTTCAAAGCGGTTAACTCATCAACTAGACAGGAGACATACCTTAACAAAGACTGCATGAAGTCGGTAGAAGCGTCCTGAAGAGGCTCACACGAAGGTGTCACCTACCTCGGAGGCTGAGTGCCCGAGGACTGGCCCATGTAGTCGTCCCACTATCTTGGAGACTGAGAACTCTCTGGCCCCCCATGTAGTCGAACCACGGTCTCGGGGCCTGAGAACTTTCTGGCTAACCCATGTAGTCGCCCCACTGCATCAGAGGGGTATCGCTCTCCAGAACAGAATACCCTATCAGCATCTTCTGTTGTCGACTGAACAGGTTTGTCCACCGTCGTGTAACAGGAACTCATTCTCCCTCCGATATATTATATACCATGGCAGGAGGAGGTGGTAGAGGTGGCTGCTCCGGGGGAAGGTTCCTGTATCGTCTGTCCTCACCATGAAATCACAACGCCTGCTTGGATAGTGACCTCAACTGAGAATCAGGCTGCGTGCCGTGGCGAACATGCTCAACAGCATCCATCTACAGATTATGAATGAAAACATAAATTAAGTAAATATATATAATAATAATATAGTCATAAAGATACAAAGATTTTCAAGAGTACTAACACTTCTGTGGTGCGCTGCTCCGTCATGGCTGATGAATCGGCGGGTATGCTGTCTGTACCAGTCCATATATCGGTCATAGTAGTGGACCGATGAGTGCACTGCGAGTACTCCTAGGGTGCACACGTAGGTGTGTTGGTGGTCCCTCTATAAGCTGACGTGCCCTAGAAATAGGTCGTCCCACTTCGTGCCTCGCTGCCCACGGCCACCTTTGGTAGTAGTGTGCATCCCAACATTAGGTTGCGGCAGGTCTGGAATATGATGGACGTACCCGAACTGCATAAATACTCGGTTTGGGTAATGCCACTCTACTGTGTAGAAAGAGATCAGCGGCACTCGTGCCAGCCACAGTCGCCGATCTCGATGGCAAATACGAGGCAAAGAGATCAGCCACACTCGTGTCCAGTTTGCTCCGATAGACTGATACTAGAACACACTTTCTTGTAACGCGTCGGTTCACCTCGCCAGACCATCTACAAAATCAAGTTTGCATATTATAAAAATTACTCGCCAAATGATAATTAAAGAATATGTATGATGAAGAATAAATGATTACCTGATGCCCAATGCCTGATCATACTCTTGAACCTTTGGCTGCTTTACGACAAACTGAAGTGGCAAGATTCTCTCGGCAGCCCACATCGTCAGGAGCGCAAGATCTCTAGCAACAGCGACTACCGTCTGACTGGTGGCCCTACACAAATGATGATAGAGATGTGCAAGGCAGGCACTGCCCCAGCTATACGCTACTATTGAATCAAAATCCAATAGCAGTGGCAACCAGCAGACGTTGATCCGTGTATCGCTCGTCTCCGAAAAGAGGATGGAGCCTATGACCCACATTATGCTCGCCCAGATATAATGATGAACTGTCTCATCGTCTGCATCCTCTGCTAGATGCGCCAGATTGTAATGCTCCTCAAACCACTTCAGCTTGATCATATTGCCGACCGTAATGTCATCTTCCTCCTTTGGATTCCTACCAAAGCATTGTACGCACATCTTGGGCTAATCTGCCAGCGTCTGATCTCCCGTCACTGGCATGCCATCGATCGGGAGTCTGTATAGAACAACCACGTCCTGAAGTGTGATCGTCATCTCTCTTACCGGCAGGTAGAAAGTATGCATCTCTGGTCTCCATCACTCCACAAGAGCTGTAATCACCATTGCCTCGACCGGGACGTGACCAATGCGCCATATGTCCCAGAAGCCCAGTGTCTTCATGTACCTGATGAACACATCGTTCACCACTGGCTCCTACCTCCAAGCCCGTCTGTACAGCTTTAGCGCGCCATCTAGACTAAAATCACCTGCGCCACCTGGAAGTTCCGCATTCCAGATGGCCTGTGATCGATGCACCTCTTGGTGCTGCAACAAACTCCGGTCAGCAGGACCACCGTCACCCAAATCGTCTCCGTGCCGCTGTGCTGCCATACTCATATCTACATTCAAGAAAAAATATTTTACGTTCAAATATTTAAATTCATATTCAAACATTACAATTCATAAATACCTATTCAAATTCATAGTCAAAAATTACAATTCATAAATCCACATTCAATTTAATAGTCAAAAATTAAAATTCATAAATCCACATTCAAATTAATAGTCAAAAATTAAAATTCATAAATCCACATTCAAATTCATAGTCAAACATTCAAACATTCAAACATTCAAACATTCAAACATTCAAACATATCACAAACCCATATTCAAACATTCAAATCCACATTCAAATTCACATTCAAAACCACATTCAAACCCACATTCAAACATTCAAACTCACATT
Source organism: Hypericum perforatum (assembly GCA_012979155.1). Taxonomy (NCBI): domain Eukaryota; kingdom Viridiplantae; phylum Streptophyta; class Magnoliopsida; order Malpighiales; family Hypericaceae; genus Hypericum; species Hypericum perforatum. The sequence goes on from SOPF01027617.1 coordinate 7,474, forward strand.
CAAACATTCAAACCAACATTCAAATCTAAATTCAAAAAATCTAAAGTAATAAAATTCGAATATGACCTAGGTCGGGGCTAGGCTGGGTCGGGCCGGGGCTTTCTGGGGGTGGGTTGGGTCGGGTCGGGTCGGGCGGGGTCGGCCGACGTCGGGTGGTGTGGGTTTTTTGGGTGGATGTTCGGAATGCCGGGATTCGATACCGGCCGAGGATTTTATAAATCCTCAACCGGTACCCGGTGCAAAATACTGGTTATTGAACCAGTACCCGGAATTTTACACCGGGTATACCAATACCCGGTATTTTGCACCGGGTTTGGTAATCGGTACAAAATACCGGTTATTGGTATACCCGATGCAAAATTCCGGGTACTGGTTCAGTACCCGGCAAAAAAAATATTTTTGCCAGCGTGGACACCAAACTCGTAATTTTTTCAATTGGGTACTAATTTGGTAATATTTGGTGAACAGTAACACCAAAAAAAAAAAATCCGAGATGGTGGACAGCTGAACTGAGTAGGACAGATATGGGGTTTCAAATTTTCTCAAGAGAGGAGATTAACCTAAAAATCTCTCAACTGGATGGTGGTAGTATGCCAACTGATTCTATTATTTTTTCAAAAAATTGGGATTCAAACTCCATATTTTGCGAATAGGAAAAAATTTTGTTTAAGAGAAAAACAAAATCCAAAACTGTCTAAAATTTTAAAAATTTAGAAAACTTAAAATTCACAAAAAAAAAACTTAAAAATCTCTGTCTCACAGGGGACATGACCGGTTGGATTATGAATTGGAACCAAATTTGGGTCGTGTTTGCTCCTAAACCCTATCTATGCCTATGGGTTAATCGGTGGTCAATACAGTTGATTATCATATTTTTTTGTTAGATTGGTTGATTTTGTCTGGTTGAAATCATCCGTAAACAAAATGATGAGTATTTTTTAAGAAAATACATATTTTAAAAATTAAAATAAATTACGATTTTGGTACTTAAATATTATAATTTGCATTAAAGAATTTTACTTTATTTATAAATCATTTGCAAAAAAATTATCTTTATGTCTTTGATATATAGAGAAACTTAACCACGGAACTCAAACAGGAGATTCAACTCCATTAGTCAATATTTTGAAAGTTGAACTCCACGAAGTTCAGAGGAACTTATTTATTTCTCGATCAACTTCCTTGAACGTTAAAAAAATGTAGATTGGGTCTCTATGCCTATTAACTTACTTCCGCAAAGACATTTAATTTTTGCTATTAGATTATTTAGTATTTAATTTATTGAATCGATTAATTTAAACTTCAATCTAATAATATATTTAAAAAAATAACAAAATTCTCCTAACAAATATTTATCATTTTTACATTCTCAACGAATGAAATCCGACACCTATTTAATCTAGAACAAATCTCTTACCTAAGTTGTACAAACACACGTTAATTCAACCCTTAAACAAAGACACATTAGCTCAATAAGTCTGCCTTTCGGTTTCATTTAGTCAAGGGCTGACTGGGTCATTCTCATCCAATGGAGGAGGTTGCACTGCAGGGGCCAGATGTTCAATGATCATATATGTAAAAGAATATTCTCTACTTGATTTCTTTGAATTGTCCAAGTACAGGCTTTCTATTCCATTCTACATTAACATATATAAATGGGCTTTCTAAAATAAAAATTCTTTTATAAAAATTAACAATAAGGTTTTTTTTGTGGCTTTTTTTAATTTTTTCAAATTTAAAAAAATTCTTAAAATTCAAATTGAGAGATTATGTAAAAAAAAAATTTGAAGAGCAATATCTTGGTGCTCGGATGTCCGATTCGAGAATTTTTTTTATTAAATCTGCATATTTTTTTGAGATCTACACATAAAAAACCAAAACACAGGGATTTTTTCCTGTGTATTGATCCAAATCGCGAGATTTCACCAATGTACGGAATTTTTTTCAGTGTATTGAATCTGGAGTAAAATCCTGTTTATTAGTATACACGGGGTAAAATTTCGTGTACTGGTTCAGTACACGATATTTTTTCAAAATAGTTCCCCATGGACACCTCTTTTACGATTTAGTTTTTTGAGTACTATTTTGACAATTTAGCATAAATAGTAACACTATCTAAAAAAAAATCCGCCGTAGGATAGTTGAGATTATCTATAACCATGAGAGTCTCTCCTCTAGAGAGATCATCTCCAATGTTGTTTTTCTAATCATATGATTATTTATAATTATATTTTGGGTTCGATTTATTTTGGTGACTGTATTTTTCATAATTAAAATCTGGTCAATGTTTGAATCCTTGTCACTACAACAATATAATTCCTTACTGAGCATTTAGTAAATATGTATCTAGATCTATACGTATTTCTTGGTGTTAAGCTCTTTCCCAAAAACGAAAATTACTTTAAAGCTGAATCCCACATTCCAATCTTTTTCCAACAAGAAAGAGTTCAACTTTTCAATACAATTCCAAATTATATTTCTCTCAATGGAGAATGACTTGAAAAAAAAAATAAGAAAAAGAAAGGCATGAATGTGCCTGTTTTATTATTTAACTCGTTATCAGATGTAAAATAAACATGACTCCAACCAATCTCAAACTCCAGAACTAAGTCATTGACATGCCCACCTAAGCAAGTTGACTTGAGAAAAGAAAAACCTACGAAATAATAAATTCTTTTTGAAGGAAATTCCAACCCGACCCATATCCTCAAGCAACTGAAACTGTATGGCTACAAGAATTCGTTAGTATGGATGGAATAAGAGAGCCCACGATTGGTATTTTAGCCAAGCAGTCTTCTTCAACCGAAACAATGGCCTTGCAACATTCCGGCTGGATTTCACCAAATCGGCCACTAATGGTGGAAGTAATGATCTCCAATGGGCATTCTTTTGTGTTAATTATACTGGCCAAACACTCCCTCGCATCGTCTATGATGTTGAATGGGAATATCCCTGACCCAAAGCCGGGTAGGGTAAGTCCCGGAATTAAGGAAGGTGGTATAGCGTTCAGGATCGCGGCCAGTCTGAGTAGTTCGAACCTTTGGTTCGACATGGAAGCGGACGGTCCTCGGCTATAAGTGTCTTGTTCGAGAGCGTACGGACTCGGAGCAATGGACTCAGCCGATCCCAAGCTGATCACACATGTTGCTACTACTAGTAGTAGTAGGGGGATAGTTGTTGCTTGAGCGTTCCTGATCGACATAGCTGGAAATATGTTGAAGTTGGATTCTTGTCTAAGAAAATATATGAGAGTGGATGAATGAAGTGATGAGCTATAATAGTTATATAAGAATTGAGGAAGCTAATGAATTGGCGTTTTCTCTCTCTGAAATTTGTAACACACTTGGTTAATGTAACTTCAATTAGGAGTAATTATAGGATCCATATTGGCATTCCAAAAAACTGATCAACCTTGTAACTCCCATCGTTTTTTTTTCTGCTTCCGATTGAGAATCAGGGACTAGTTAGATGATCATGAAGTCTTATCTTTATAGCCCACAAAATGATTGAAACTTTTTTCAATTGAAACATGTCAATGTATATTACTTGTACATGTTAAAGGAAAAGTCCAAAACTAGAAAGGCAGAGAGCTGTCCGAAATTCTGTGGGAGACTTTATTTTATAAAAGTAAAATTTTCCGTCGACTAGATCCTTATACGTCTGTCAATTGTGAAGTGAGCTTTGGGACTTTTGTAACAGTGCATTGAAAATCAAGGACAAATTTGACTGTACTCGCCCGTTATTACGGGAACAAGACCAACCGATTATAACATCAGATGTTTTCCCATTTTCTAGGAAAATGTTTTGTACTGATAATTCTATACATATGTTCCCGAGGGTTCTAACTACGAGGTAAGATGTGTGGCTTTTTTTTTTTTAAAAAAAAGAGAGGATATAGTTGATTGGCAGTTTTTCTTAGTTTAGTTATCCAGCATATCTCTGGTATTTCTAGTTAGAGCATATAGGAACACAAGGATGACAGTTTTTTGACAATTTTTAACACATCTACAATTAAAATTTTGAATTTTAAAAAAATTATAACTATTTGATACTATATTGATAACTTTTTGCATCATGGTAGCAGTTCGTTGAAAATTTACCTCTACAAACATACATGATCCAAATAGAGTAACGGAATTTTTAGCATAGTCTTAATAAGTCAAAATCGTGACCTTCTTAACTCAATAGGACACAGAACAAAAACGAAGTTACAAGTTTGGTCAGTTTTTTGGGGCCAAAACAACGTGTATCTTATTATTAACTCATGCCGTAACTCAAAACTCCCAATTGAAGTTACTTAAGCAAATGTTACAATTTGTTTTTTTGAAAACGTCAAATTCATTAAATTGCCGGCTTAACCAATTAGGATATAAATCCAGTAGCTCGTCACTTCATTCCTCCACACTCAGAATCAAACATACTGTTTCCTTATTCTACTCTTAGCCAAGAATCCAATTTTCACAATGTCGATTGGCAAAGCTCCCACATCAACAATCCTCCAACTAATAATAGCAACATGTGTGATCACCTTCATGATGGAGGCTAGCTTAGGATGCGGGGAGCCCATTGCTCCGAGTCCATACGCTCTCGCACCGGACTCAGATAGCCAAGGACCGTCTGCATCTGCATTGGCATCCAACCAAAAAGTCGAACTACTTAGGCTTGCCGCGATATTCGGCGAATTACCATTCCCTTTTGGGCATCCCCGAATATCCATACCCCGTACTGGCAGTCCACCTCCTAGTCCACAATCTCCTGGTCTATTGCCACCAGGGATCCTAGGGGACGTAGAGGAATGCTTGTCCAGCATAATTAACACAAAAGATTGCCCATTGGAGATCCTCAATTCGATAATTAGTCTCGAATTGAGTCGAATTGGGCCGGAATGTTGCAAGGCCATTCTTTCAGTCAAAGAAGGCTGTTTAGACAAAATTCCACTCGTGGGCGCACTTATTCCATCCGTTCTAAGGGATTCTTGCCGCCATACAGTTTTAGCGGGTTAAGAATGATATGCGTCGGATTGGAAATCCTGGAATATGTCATTCCCTTAGTTTGTTCTATTTTCTATTTTAGTTGAGTAGCATGACAAATTTAATTTGCTTAGATGAGCAGGTCCGTGACATAGCTTTGGAGTTTGAGATATGTTGGAGTTGTTAGAACTGGTAATGAGTCAATAAAATACGCAATTCCATGCCTTTCTTTTTCTTTTTTAAGTGATGGTTTTTTACTGATATTTATTTCGAATATTTTATTGGGAAATTTGGCTCTTTCTCTATGCTAATTTCAGTTAAACGGAATATAACAATTTCTTGAAAGGATTATAATGTGCTTGATAATTTTCTAGAATTACGGGGAAACAAGAAGGATTACGTCGTTACCCCTGTAAAAAGGAAGGATTACATCGTTTTTTAGTCGAAAGAATTTTTTTTATTAATAATAAAAGAAAATGTTACAAAAGGTGGTGAGATTAGGAAGATGGTGAGAAGAGAAAACCCTATTACTAAAAAAAATAAAAACCAACAAAGGCCTAGACGAATAACTAAAGACTAAAAACTCAATGTCTAAATAAGTAATTTTATCGAGGCTACTCTTTTCAAGTAGTTCTGAGTAGTTCAAGTAGTTCCGAGTTGATGTTGCAAAAACTGAAAGCTACTCTCTTCCGACTAGGAATGGCATTTCTTCGTCCTGGAATAAGTATAATGAGTTTATTTATAAATATTAAAAATTTATTTTTAAAGGTTTTCAAAATAAATTGATCTTTTATTCGATTGTTGTTAGTATGAATTTATTTTTTTGCACGTTTCACATTTGTGACGTAGAAGATGCGTTGAGATCACCTATGACCTATGCAATTTATATGGCCATTTTCAGATTAAAGTTTTAAATTATTTATAGTAGGTTTCTTCCTTTTCGTTAGAAACTACCGAAACTAAATAATGGAAACAAATTTAGTTTAGCTCAAATTGAAACATTGATGAGGGTCCCCTTTGATTGGGGACAAAAAATGGTTATAGCAATAAATTTGCCGACAACTAGTAAGGTAACGCATGAAGGACGAAAGTGGCTACCTCTCTATTTTGTTAATCTTGTTTCTTAAAATTGAACTGTTAAGTTTGACGAAACCCAGTCTAATAATGCTAGAATAATTACAAATTGATAGCCTTTGCTGGCACGAATTAAATCTATAAGAAGGTCGAGGTGTCGAGCATTATCTAATATATTCAGTAGTTGAGATTTATAGGCCACAATTTTATGGTGCATAAGAAAGTTTCATTACAACAAGTCAATCAACAAATAAATATTTAACAGTCTTATGTTTTTGAACAATCAAATTCAAATTTTATTTAAATTAAACTAATTTTTGTGTCTATTAATCTAAATACTTATAATTATTAATCGTGTCATCAAATAATTTATGATTTCAGTTTGGGCATACAAATTGTGCTACTATCGACCAGATAAGAAAAGGACAAGCATTCAAAAAAATATTGAGGCATATAACAACGTCAAGGCATGTACCAAAAATCCAATAGCTACATGCATCAGACTTTGGAAACAAATATACTATCTTATTATCAAATATTGATTCTTTAAAGCCAAACACTAAACAAATTAGCGAGGAGTCTATTGAAATTTCAAGTTCAAACAAACCAACCACGCAGGCGTATAAAAACACTACACGATAGTTTTATCCGTCTTTGTCATACGACCTACTTCGATATTGGTCGACCATGCAAATCCTGAAAACCTGGAATCTTCGGAATTCTTGCCGGACGATAACAACGAAACCTAGGAAAACACAGAACCAAAATTCGTCACTTAACATGTGAAATCATCAACCGGACCCTTATAAATTTGTAAACTTCTCATCACAATTCACAACTACTAAATTTTTCCAATAAACCAAACATGGGCTCAGAAACTTCACCACCACCAACAATATCATCAATTCCAACGATTGACTTCTCAAACGCAGACCTCAAACCAGGGAACCTTAACTGGGAATCGGTGAAATCCCAAGTCAGAGAGGCCATGGAAGAGTACGGCTGCTTCTGTGCCGTGTTCATGGACAGTGACAGCCGTTCTGATCGCCATGGATTTCGAACTGAGGTGTTTCCATTGTTGAAGTCGCTGTTTGATGTGCCCCTGGAGAGGAAAACGGGGATGGGCCCTCCTTATAGCTACAACCCTCGTCGTCCTGACTCCAGGTCTCCGGCGTACGAGAGCTTGGCGATCGGTAATGCGTCGAGTTTCCAAGTTGTTGAGAGCTTCGTCAATGGCTTGCTACCTCAAGGGGACTTATGTTATAGGTAACGACTCAATTTTTTAATATCACATTTTATGTGAACATCACTAAGTTAAATAATTTAATCTCGAATCGATTTCAATCTTATAAAAGATGATAAATTTTTCCTACAAATATTTATCTTTTATGAGTTTTTCAATGTCCGAAAGTTTTTCCACTTTAATCAATGAATATACTTATAAGTTTTTGTTGAATGCTTAAACCAAAAAATGGACGAATTAATTCTTTCATATGTAAAAATAATTATACTTACTTAAATATGAAATTTTATATTGAGAGATTAAGACCACTTGCCTCGTCAAAATATAAATCAATCTATCAAGATTTTGGTTTGTTTGGTTACTGTTAAGTAGGAAAATCATTACCACAACCGCATATTTAATTCCTAAACCACAAGATGGCATCAAAATTGATTCGAAATTTGTATATGGGATACCAACTCTAAGCAATTTCTTACACTTGATTGGTAGCAAACCATTGGATTCATTCAAGAAGGAAGCACTAAGGTTACAGGAAACCGTAAGGAGGATGATTGGCGAGAGCTTAGGAGCAGAGAAATACTTGGAGGATCACATGAGCTCGGTTGAATATAATTTGAGGATGCAAAAATATGAAGCTTCAACAAAAAGTGGGGCAGAAGTTGGACTCTTTCCTCATAGAGATCCAAATACGTTGACCATATTGTATCAAAATCAAGTATCTGGTTTAGAGGTGCAAACCAAGCAAGGAGACTGGGTTGCTGTCACGCCTCCACCTACCTCATTCATCGTCTTGATGGCCGAATCTCTTAATGTAAGCCTAATATTTCTTTTCAGAACATGTTTTTTGGGTTTCGTAGAAATTTTATATAACTTCAATATGATCACAATTTGCAAGGATATTGGGTTATTGGCTACATAAAATGCAAGTTTCAAAATTGCCTAATTAGTAATATTTACGTCTATCGTGGCCCAATTGCCAAATTTCTCTGAGGCGTTCATTGTATCGTATCTTTTCCAATTTCTTCAGCCTTAAGGAATACCTGAATAGTTACTAATATGGTAAACCTATTTATATGTGACAAAATTTATCAATCTATTGCATATAATCTTGGATGGATATAAAAATTTTAATATAATATCCGAATATATTGATTTCGATTATTTTGTTACACGTACAACCCTTTGTTATGACAAAATTGCCAAAATCAAGCAAACTAAAAATGAGATTCGTTATATTGCGGTAGGATGTTTTCTTATTGAACTAAATGATTATGAATGTTGGTCCAGGCATGGGCAAATGGGCGGTTCCATGTACCGCCACACAGAGTGATGATTGGTGGGAGTGAAGATAGATATTCAATTGGGTTATTCACCCGCCCAAAGGAAGGAGGATACAAGGTGACAATCCCACAAGAGCTAGTGGATGAACAACATCCTCTCGTCTATGCCTCTTTTGACTACTCCGAATATAGGAAGGCTCAGATCGAGTACCAATCCTCAGGAAAAGGTCTACTTAGCCTAAAGGCCTACTGTGATCTGCAACATTCTTCTAAGAACCTGGACTAGCCAACTTGGTCAACACCGTCTGATACGAGTGAAATAATAAGAGGTTTGATGAGAATGAATAATGTATTCAGCAGTTTCTTTTTTTATAGAAAAAAAAAATTATGGGCGCCTTTGTGTAGATTCTCCCAAGACATTTGTAATAAGATTTGAAAGGGAGATATTTGTTACTGATAATAATTAAAAAGCTTGAATTTAATTTTAGTTCCGGGTAAAATAAAAATAAAACACAAATTATCCAACAAGTTGGGTCTCATTTGGTGGACAAAACCAAAACGGGGTCACCATGAAACACTTAAATTGATCACTGGTAGCGCTGTTTTGTTGTTTTAGTATCGAGTTCGAGTATAATATTCATGAGAATAATTGAGTTAATTACAAATCAATATGAAATAGTTATTGAATTCTCAAAAACCCATCACAGAAGCTTTGATCTCTTTCTTCCTCCACTTATCGGTGGTCATCGCCCACGAGAAAGAAAAAAAAAGGGGGAAATATGCTAAGGAGGAAGCCCTCCAAAATCTAGTTTAGATTAAATATAAATAGTTATTAAAAATTTACTTTTAAGGGTTTAGATTAAATATAAATATTAGGATAAATTACCCTCAAGCCCCTAAATTTTATACATTTTTGTGGTAGGGTCCATGGATAATTTGAATTAGAATTAGGGTCCCTACTTTTAAGATTAATATTGGTCTCGGGTCCTTGTCTGATGCCAGCGACTTTTTTATCATTAAAATGACATAAATACTCTTAGATAAAAAAAATGCACCTTCTTCATCAACATGAACACCAATTATTCAAATTCAGAAATCAAGCTTCCACCAACAGGCAACATATACCTGCACAATCGAATACGATTTTACTGCCTACCAAAGATCCAACCATTCAAACAGAAGATTGTTTTGATTCAATGAACTAAACAGGCGATGGATCTTTTGAGATTAATTATCAAATTAACAGATCGACAACAGGGGGTAATTAGCCCTCATTTAAATTAAAAAAAAATAGAGATGGGTTCACAAGTCGAAGGAGAGGAGAAGGTCAAACTAGAGGAGGCCCTCAACTTCGGTTTCTTCGGTACAATGTGGGGCTTGCTGACAGAGGACGTTTTGATTAGCACGGAGGTTGTGATACCCCGTATATGTACTGTATGAAAGGCTTAAGTGATTTGATTGTTACTATCCATACCAACAAGGTGCACCTTCTTTTCGGGGACACATCCTGAAAGAACTCCAAGGTTAAACGCATTTGGCCGAGGGTAGGATCAGGATGGGTGACCTCCTTGGAAGTTTCCCAGGGTGCGTGCGAGTGAGGACAAAGCACGCTGAAAAGACCCGTGTTGGTACAGTGGAGCCAGTCAGTCAAATCACGGGGCGTTACATTTGGTATCAGAGCGACCTCAGCTTGTACGGTGTGATTCGGGGACCGGATGCACCTACAAGCGAGGGATTCTGGGACTGTGTGTGTTTGGCGCGACGAGGACGTCGCGTATTTAAGGAAGGGTAAATGTGATACCCCGTATATGTACTGTATGAAAGGCTTAAGTGATTTGATTGTTACTATCCATACCAACAAGGTGCACCTTCTTTTCGGGCACACATCCTGAAAGAACTCCAAGGTTAAACGCATTTGGCCGAGGGTAGGATCCGGATGGGTGACCTCCTGGGAAGTTTCCCAGAGTGCGTGCGAGTGAGGACAAAGCACGCTGAAAAGACCCGTGTTGGTACAGTAGAGCTAGTCAGTCAAATCACGGGGCGTTACAGAGGTCGTCGAGGCTGGAGCCGATGAAGCCATTGGCGTGGAGCTAAAGAGGGAGGAGCCGATGCTCATCGTCGAACCCTAATCAACAACACCTCCCTCCCCGAGAACGTCAGCGTAGGTTAGGACCATCGTCTGGAACGATCCTGTCGCAAACTCGACGATGAATGCCACTACTATGAACGACAACAGAAGGATCTACATCAGCTACTCCACAACCTTCTGCCTTTGCCAGTCCATCCTCAACTAAAACTGATCGGTGTGAAACCCTAAAATTCGGATTCGGGATTTTGAAGAAATTGGGTATTTGGAACCTGGTCTTCTTGAGAGATGGCCCAAGAAGAGATGGCCGTCTGGAACCTGGTCTTCTTGAGAGTCTAGGGCTAGGCGGTTACTTGGTTGGGGGAAATTGGGTGGGTGTTGAATTTGGTGTTCGTCTGGGCGGTAGATTGAATCTGTGTTTTTTGGATTGGATCTCACTTGGGAGGTAGATTGGATCTGTGTTTCTTATGTTTGGTTGAGTGTTCTTTGTCTTCAAAGGATGAAGATGTTCATCGGATCGAAGAAGGTGTATTTTTTTATTTTTTATCTAAGGGTATTTTAGTCATTTTATTGATAAAAAAATTGCTGACATCATCCTCAATCATTTTAGGGACTCGAGACCAATATTAATTCAAAAGTTAAGGACCTTATATCTAATTCAAATTATCCAGGGACCCTACCACAATAACTTACAAAACTCAGGGATCTGAGAGTAATTTATCCTAAATATTATAATATTGTATCGGAATAAATTGATCTTATATTCAATTATTGCTTTTACAACCATATTTTATTGCACGATTCATATTTGTGACGTAGAAGATTTGTTCAAATCACCTATGCAATTTATATGTCCAATTTCAGATTAAAGTTTTAAATTATTCATAGTAGGTTTCTTCCTTTTTGTTAGAAACTATCGAAACTAGATAGTGCAAACAAATTCAGTTTAGCACAAATTGAAAGATTGATGAGGGTCCCCTTTGATTGGGGACAAAAAATGGTTATAGCAATAAATTTGCCACAACTGCTAAGGTAACGCATGAAGGACGAAACCAACTTGAATCTCTTTCAATCCATAAACACGTGCAATCCCATCTCCATATTGAACTGTTAATCTAGTTTCTTTAAATTGAACTATTAAGTTTGACGAAACCCAGTCTAATAATGCTGGAAGCCTGGAACAATTACACAATGGAAAGCCTTTGCTGGCACGAATTAAATCTATAAGAAGGTCGAGGAGTCGAGAATTATCTAATATATTCAGTATTTGAGATTTATATGCCACAATTTTATGGTGGATACTAAAATTTCATTAGAACAAGTTAATCAACAAATTATGTTTTGAGTATCAAATTCAAAATTTATTTATATTAGAATAATTCTAATGCCAATTGATATAAATACTTACAATTATTAGTCGTCATAAAATAATTTATGATTTCAGTTGGGCATACAAATTGCGCTAATATCGACCAGATCAGAAAAGGACAAACATTCAAAAAAAATATTGAGGCATATAATAAAGTCAAGGCATGTACCGAAAATTCAACAGCTACATGCATCAGAATTTGGAAACAAATATATTATCTTATTATGAAATATTGATTCTTCACCGCTAAACACTAAACAAATTAGCGAGTCTATTGAAATTTCAGGTTCAAATAAACTAACCACGGCCGGCGTATAAAAACACAACACGATAGTTTTATCCGTCTTTTGTCATACGACCTATTTTATTTTTGGTGGAATAAAATTGCGGGAGAATTGTTTCCACAATTCCGGCTCTTGGACGGGCGTGAGTACTCGAACCTCCCACTTCATGCTTAAGTATTGATCCCGATAATCATAAGACCATACATGCCGTGGTATCATACGACCTATTTCGATATTGGTCAACCATGCAAATCCTGAAAACCTGGAATCTTCAGAATTCTTGCCGGACGATAACAACTAAACCTAGGAGAATACAGAACCAAAATTTGTCATTTAACATCATAGTTTTTAAATTGGCGGTCCGACCGCCGCTCGAACTGATAATCGCCCACCTGATCGGCCAAAAAATTATAATCAGCTCGGTTACCTAACGAACCGGCTATTTTCCCCATTATTGGGCCCAAAAAGCAAGCCTAGCAGTCATTTTGCCAAGTGTCAATACTCGGTAAATCATTGCTGGACTTGCGTCTTTGGGCCAATAATGGGTGACCAAGTCCAACATAGCAAATGTATGGTCTTGTACACAACATTGCATACATAAGACAACCAACTGCATTAGCATAAGGGATTTTCATCATATCCCTTTTCTGTTGGGGTTGGTTGTCTGATGTATGCAATGTTGTGTACAAGACCAGACATTTGCTATGTTAGACTTGGTCACCCATTATTGGGCCCAAGAGGCAAGCCCAGCAATGATTTACCAAGTATTGACACTTGGCAAAATGACTGTTGGGCTTGCCTCTTGGGTCCAATAATGGGTGACCAAGTCCAATATTTTGTTGGCAATAATGCATGTGTAGATGTGAAGGGTATGGGTACATATAAATTGAACCTGAGTCATCAAAGCTGAAACAAAAATTAAGTTCTTGGAAATTTCAGGAGCAAACAACACATTATGAAGAAGTAGGGTACGTCCTTTTCTTATTCCTAGAACTCTTCTCACTAGTTCCAGGATTTTCAGCTTTGCTCTCGTTCTCATTTTTCTTACCCTGACCCTTTCTACCTTTTTTCCTTCTACCCCATGTGTCACTAGACTGAGTCATGTGAGCTTCACGGTGTACCTTAATAGCTAGAAGACGATCCTCTTCTAACTCAAGGTGATGGGCCACATCTTCAAATGTCGTAACATTATCCGCATGGGTAAGAGTCATTTTCATGTGTTCCCTATTGACTGAATTATTTTTTTTATTCTTGATTAACCGTTCGTATAGATACTTTATTTAGTATATTTTATAAAAATGATATTATTATATGTTATTATTAATTTATTACATGATATTTTTATATAAATACCTATATATATTTCAAAAAAATACAAAAAATAGATTTTTTTAAAAAAATATTAAATCCGGTCTGACTGGCTAACTGACCGGGCGGACCAGTTTGACCAGATATCGCCCAGCAAACCGGGTCGATCTCCGGGTCATTTTTCAAAACTATGTTTAGCATGTGAAATCATCAACCGGGCCCTTATAAATTTGTCAACGTCTCATCACAATTCACAACAACTAGACAACTACTAAAACTTTTCAATAAACCAAACATGGGCTCAGCACCACCACCAAAAATATCATCAGTTCCAACGATTGACTTCTCAAACGCAGACCTCAAACCAGGGAACCCTAATTGGGAATCGGTGAAATCCCAAGTAAGAGAGGCCATGGAAGAGTATGGCTGTTTATGTGCCGTGTTCATGGACAGTGACGGCCGTTCTGATCGCCATGGATTTCGAACTGAGGTGTTTCCATTGTTGAAGTCGCTGTTTGATGTGCCCCTGGAGAGGAAAACGGGGATGAGCCCTCCTTATAGCTACATCCCTCGTCGTCCTGACTCCAGCTCTCCGGCGTACGAGAGCTTGGCCATTGGTAATGCGTCGAGTTTCCAAGTTGTTGAGAGCTTCGTCAATGGCTTGGTGCCTCAAGGGGAATTATGTTCTAGGTAACGACTCAATTTTTTAATATCAACTTGTATGTGAACACCACTAAGTTAAATAATTTATTCTCGAATCGATTACAACCTTATGAAAAATGATGACTTTTTCTACAAATATTTATCCTTTATGAGTTTTTAATGTCCAAAATTTTGTCCACTTTAATCAATGAATATACTTATATAAGTTTTTGTTGACTGCTTAAACCAAAAAATGGACGAATTAATTCTTTCATATGTAAAAATAGTTATAATATGAAATTTTATCTTGAGAGATTAAGACCACTTGCCTCGTCAAAATATAAATCAATCTATCAAGATTTTGGTTTATTTGGTTACTGTTAAGTAGAAAAATCATTACCACAACAGCATATTTAATTCCTAAACCACAAGATGGCATCAAAATTGATTCAAAATTTGTATATGGGATACCAACTCTAAGCAGTTTCTTACACTTGATTGGCAGCAAACCATTGGATTCATTCAAGAAGGAAGCACTAAGGTTACAGGAAACCGTAAGGAGGATGATTGGCGAGAGCCTAGGAGCAGAGAAATACTTGGAGGATCACATGAGCTCGGTTGAATATAGTTTGAGGATGCAAAAATATGAAGCTTCCACAAAAAGTGGGGCAGAAGTTGGACTCATTTCTCATAGAGATCCAAATACGTTGACCATATTGTATCAAAATCAGGTATCTGGTTTAGAGGTGCAGACCAAGCAAGGAGACTGGGTCGCTGTCACGCCTCCACCTACCTCATTCATCGTCTTGATGGCTGAATCTCTTAATGTAAGCCTACTATTTCTTTTCACAACATGTTTTTCGGGTTACTTAGAAAGTTTATATAACATCAATATGTTTACCATTTGCAACGATATTGGGTTATTGGGCTTGCAAGTTTCAAAATTGCCTACTTAGATATATTTAGGTCTATTGTGGCCCAATTGTCAAATTTCTCTACGACGTTCATTGTGAATAATACGCTAAATTTATTTATATATGTGAAAAATCTATCAATCTATTGCATATAATCTTGAATAGATACAAAGATTTTCATATAATATCAGAATAAGTTAATTTCGATTAAGTTGTTACACTTACGACCCGTTGTCATGACAAAATTGTCAAATCAAGCAAACTATAAATGAAGATTCGTTAATTTGCGGTAGGATGTTTTCCAATTGATCTAACTTATTAAGAATGTTGGTCCAGGCATGGGCAAATGGGCGGTTCCATGTACCGCCACACAGAGTGATGATGGGTGGGAGTGAAGATAGATATTCAATTGGGTTATTCACCCGCCCAAAGGAAGGATACAAGGTGACAATCCCAGAAGAGCTAGTGGATGAACAACATCCTCTCGTGTATGCCCATTTTGACTACTCGGAATATAGGAAGGCTCATATCGAGTACGAGTCCTCAGGAAATGGTCTACTTACCCTAAAGGCCTACTGTGATCTGCAACGTTCTTCGACCAAAGTGGACTAGCCAAACTTGGTCAACACCGTCTGATACGAGTGAAATAATAAGAGGCTTGATGAGAATGAATAATATTTTCAGTATTTTCCTTTTTATATAAAGGAAAAATTATGGACGCCTTTGTGTAGATTCTCCCAAGACATTTGTGATAATATTTGAAAGGGAGATAGATATTTGTTACGGATACTAATGAAAAAGCTTGAAGTTAGTCTTATTTCCGGGTAAAATAAAAATAAAACACAAATTATCCAACAAGTTGAGTCTCATTGGTGGACAAAACCTAAACGGGGTCACCATGAAACACTTAAATTGATCACTGATAGCCCTGTTTTGTTGTTTGGTGTCGAGTTCGAGTATAATATTAATGAGAATAATTAAGTTAATTACAAAATAATATTAAATAGTTATTAAATTCCCAAAAACCCATCACAGAAGCTTTGATCTCTTTCCTCCTCCACTTATCGGTCATCGCCCACCAAAAAAAAGGGAAAATATGCTAAGGAGGAAGCCCTCCAAAATCGAACTCCAACCCCAAGCCCTTCAAGCCCTCCTATTTCAAAAAAGAGATTTTCATCTCCCTAATTTGCTTAAATATTATTCTAAGATCCCTAGTTTCGGTTTCAAGAAATTATTTTTTTGTCCTTTGTTTAAAAATTTAAAAAATAAGATAAAAAATAAGGGGCAAAAGAGTCTTCCATCTCCTCGACATAAATCAAACAAGAAAAAAAACAATTTTTATATATTTTTTTTAATTTTTAACTAATGGGCAAAAGAGTCATTTTAGGTCCCTAGGTACCGGATAAATTTCCCAAAACTGAAACTAGAGACCTAAAAGTGATAATTAAGCAAAGATGGGGGACGAAAGTATCTTTTCCGATATAGGAGAGACGAAAATAGTGATTTTAGCAAACGCTGGGGACCTGAGGGCAATTTGCTTAAAAATCAATCAATAAATAAATATTTAACAGTCTTATGTATTTTGTTTAAATTAAAATAATTCTTGCGTCAATTAATCTAAATACTTATAATTTTCAGTTTGGGCATACAAATTTTGCTACTATCGACCAGATAAGAAAAGGACAAACATTCAAAAAAATATTGAGGCATATAACAACGTCAAGGCATGTACCAAAAATCCAATAGCTACATGCATCAGAATTTGGAAACAAATATATTATCTTACTATCAAATATTGATTCTTTAAAGCCAAACACTAAACAAATTAGCGAGGAGTCTATTGAAATTTCAAGTTCAAACAAACTAACCACGCAGTCGTATAAAAACACTACACGATAGTTTTATCCGTCTTTGTCATACGACCTATTTTGATATTGGTCGGCCGTGCAAATCTTGAAAACCTGGAATCTTCAGAATTCTTGCCGGACGATAACAACGAAACCTAGGAAAACACAGAACCAAAATTTGTCACTTAACATGTGAAATCATCAACCGGACCCTTATAAATTTGTAAACGTCTCATCACAATTCACAACAACTGGACAACTACTAAAAATTTTCCAATAAACCAAACATGGGCTCAGAAACTTCACCACCACCAACAATATCATCAATTCCAACGATTGACTTCTCAAACGCAGACCTCAAACCAGGGAACCTTAACTGGGAATCGGTGAAATCCCAAGTCAGAGAGGCCATGGAAAAGTACGGCTGCTTCTGTGCCGTGTTCATGGACAGTGACGGCCGTTCTGATCGCCATGGATTTCGAACTGAGGTGTTTCCATTGTTGAAGTCGCTGTTTGATGTGCCCCTGGAGAGGAAAACGGGGATGAGCCCTCCTTATAGCTACATCCCTCGTCGTCCTGACTCCAGCTCTCCGGCGTACGAGAGCTTGGCCATTGGTAATGCGTCGAGTTTCCAAGTTGTTGAGAGCTTCGTCAATGGTTTGCTGCCTCAAGGGGACTTATGTTCTAGGTAACGACTCAATCTTGTAATATCACCTTGTACGTGAACACCACTAAGTTAAATAATTTAATCTCGAATCTGTTACAACCTTATGAAAAATGATAAACTTTTTTTTTTACAAATACTTATCCTTTATGAGTTTTTAATGTTCACAAGTTTTTCCACTTAATCAGTGAATATATTTGTAAGTTTTTGTTGACTACTTAAACCAAAAAATAGACGAATTAATTCGTTCATATGTAAAAATAGTTAATACTTAGTATGGAATTTTGTCATGAGAGATTAAGAAGACTTGCCTCGTAAAAAATATAAATCAATTTATGAAGATTTTGGTTTATTTGGCTACTGTTAAGTAGGAAAACCATTACCACAACCGCATATTTAACTCATAAACCATAAGATGGCATCAAAATTGATTCAAAATTTGTATATGGATACCAACTCTAAGCAATTTCTTACACTTGATTGGCAGCAAACCATTGGATTCATTCAAGAAGGAAGCACTAAGGTTACAGGAAACCGTAAGGAGGATGATTGGCGAGAGCTTAGGAGCAGAGAAATACTTGGAGGATCACATGAGCTCGGTTGAATATAGTTTGAGGATGCAAAAATATGAAGCTTCCACAAAAAATGAGGCAGAAGTTGGACTCAATCCTCATAGAGATCCAAATACGTTGACCATATTGTATCAAAATCAGGTATCTGGTTTAGAGGTGCAAACCAAGCAAGGAGACTGGCTTGCTGTCACGCCGCCACCTACCTCATTCATCGTCATGATGGCTGAATCTCTTAATGTAAGCCTAATATTTCTTTTCAGAACATGTTTTTTGGGTTACGTAGAAATTTTATATCACTTCAATCTGATCACAATTTGCAAGGACATCATTGGGTTATTGGGCTATATAAACTGCAAGTTTCAAAATTACCTAATGAGCAATATTTACGTCTATCGTGGCCCAATTGCCAAAGTTCTCTATGCGTTTATTGTATCCTATCTTTTTCAATCTCTTCAACCTTACGGAATACCTAAATAATTAAAAATATAGTAAATTTATTTATATGTATGATGGATATAAATATTTTAATATAATGTACCCGTTATCATGATAAAATTGTCAAATCAGGCAAACTATAATTGAGATTCGTTATTTTGCGGTAGGATGTTTTCCAATTGAACTAATTGATCATGAATGTTGGTCCAGGCATGGGCAAATGGGCGGTTCCATGTACCGCCACACAGAGTGATGATTGGTGGGAGTGGAGATAGATATTCAATTGGGTTATTCACCCGCCCAATGGAAGGATACAAAGTGACAACCCCAGAAGAGCTAGTGGATGAACATCATCCTCTCGTGTATGCCCCTTTTGACTTCTCGGAATATAGGAAGGCTCTGACCGAGTACCAGTCCTCAGGGAAAGGTCTACTTAGCCTAAAGGCCTACTGTGATCTGCAACGTTCTTCTACGAACGTGGACTAGCCAACTCGGTCAACACCGTCAGATACGAGTGAATTAATAAGTGGTTTGATGAGAATGAATAATATTTTCGATAGTTTCCTTTTTTAATAAAGGAAAAAAATATTATGGACGCCTTTGTGTAGATTCTCTCAATACATTTGTAATAAGATTCGAAATTGAGATATTTGTTACTAATAATAATAAAGAAGCTTGAATTACCGAGCTGTTGGTGCAGTGGTGTCAGGGATTGCACTTGGTAGGACGAACTAAGGTTCGATCCTCCACAACAACGTTGGCAGAAGAAGAAAATCTTAACCCTGGACTCTCCTCGAATTGGATTAGTCGGCCCAGTGGGCCGAAAACAATGGTAAATACCAAAAAAAAATAAAGAAGCTTGAATTTAGTTTGATCAGTGATAGCGTTGTTTTAGTATCGAGTTCGAGTATAATATTCATGAGAATAATTGAGTAATTACAAAATAATATTAAATAGTTATTAAATTCCCCGAAATCCCTCACAGATGCTTTGATCTCTTTCCTGCTCCACTTATCGGTCATCGCCCACCAGAAAGGAAAAAAGAAGGGGAAAATATGCTAAGGAGGAAGCCCTCCAAAATCGAACTCCAACTCGAAGACAGAGACGAACTCG
Source organism: Hypericum perforatum (assembly GCA_012979155.1). Classification (NCBI taxonomy): domain Eukaryota; kingdom Viridiplantae; phylum Streptophyta; class Magnoliopsida; order Malpighiales; family Hypericaceae; genus Hypericum; species Hypericum perforatum. The sequence continues at coordinate 27,275 of SOPF01027617.1, forward strand.
AAGAAGCCCGCCGCCTCCGCTCCTCCTCTTCCTCCTCTACCTCCGCCCCCGCACCCCAACCACCGCCTCCGCTGCACTCTTCGCCTCCTCGCCCCCGCCTCCGACAACACCAACACCAACACCTTCTTGGCCTTGGACTGAGTATAATAAATTTGTTTATAAATATTAAAAATCTATTTTTTGAGAATTTGAATTAAATATAAATATTATAATATGATATTCGAATAAATTAATTTTGTATTTGTTAACCTTATTTTATTCCACTTTTCACATCTATGACGTAGAAGATGTATTGAGATCACCTATGCAATTTACATGTCCATTTTCAGATTAAAGTTTTAAATTATTTATAATAGGTTTCTTCCTTTTTGTTAGAAACTACCGAAACTAGATTATGGAAGCAAATTCAGTTTAGCACAAATTGAAAGATTGATGAGGGGTCCCCTTTGATAGGGGACAAAACATTGTTATAGCAATAAATTTCTCAACTATGGGTAAGGTAACGCATGAAGGACGAAAGTGGCTACCTCTCTATTTTGTTAATCTTGTTTCTTGAAATTGAATGTGGAATTTATGTAAGTTGTGAAGGATATGGAAGGTCAGACGTGGTGGCTTGGCTCTTCTGTGGAGGAGACACTTTCCGGTTAATCTGCTATCTTTCTCATTAAATCATATAGATGCGGAAATTGGTTATGCGACTAAATGGCGATTTACGGGGTTGTACGGGTGGCCCTACGCGGAGGATAGAGAAAAAACATGGAATCTTTTGAGAATATTCCGTGATCAGTCACTGTTGCCCTGGCTCTACGGCGGGGGAGGGGGGAGGGGAGGGGTGTCAATGAGATCAAAGCAATGGAGGAGAAGAGGGGAGGTTAGTTGTTCCTAGTTTTCGTATGGATGCATTTGTGGATGCTATAGTCTATTGCGACTTAAAGGACATTCCCCAAACAAGCCTCCAATTTACATGGTCCAAAGGAAGGGAGGGAAGGGACTAAGTGGAGTGCAAGCTTGATAGATATATGGCAAATCAGAAGTGGTGGGATATGCTTCCGGCTTCTTCATGTGAAGTGCTCCTCAAGATGAGTCAGACCATTGTCCAATCTTATGCAGGGTCTTATCCGAGGGAAGGAGACTAAAATTAATCAAAGATTCCAATTTGAGGAGATGTAGATAAGGCACGATGGATTCGAGGATCAAGTTCGCGCAGGATATTCCATATGTACAGAGGGGGTAGGGTTAGCAGAACGAAGCATGACATGTGCGCAAGTTTTAAAAGGGTGGGAGAAGCAAGAATTCGGAAGTGTTAGACGAAAGACTAAATAGCTGGAGAAGCACATCGGTGAGGCTCAGTCTTGTCCATATAGTGCGGATTCTAAACAGTAGATTGACAACTTGCTTAAAGAAAGGGAGGAGGTGCTAGGTAGAGAGGAAGTTATGTGGGCACAACATTCTAGAATGGAGTGGTTAAAGGAGGGGGACCGCAACACTAAGTTTTTTCACCAAAAAGTCTCACATCATCTTAAGAGAAATAAGATAGTGGAAGTGAAAAATAGTAAGGGAGTACTAGTGAAAGAGGAGGTAAGAATTCAGGAGATCTTTAGGGACTTTTACGTTTCTTTGTTTTCCTCTGCAGGTAGCATGCAAGTGGATTCTATTACCTCCAAAGTATCCCAGAAGGTTACGCTAGAGATGAAGGTCTCACTAAGCACACCATTCACCAAGGAAGAAGTTACTTCAGCGCTATATCAAATGCATCCGTCTAAAGCTCCGGGGCTAGATGGTTTTTTTCCCATCTTCTATTAGAAGTTTTAGCTTATTGTGGATAGGGCAGTACTTCAAACAACCTTAGCTATTCTCAATGATAGGGTCGATCCTAGCACCATCAATGACATAATCATCGTTCTGCTACCAAAGGTTAAATCCCCTTCATCATGTGCCAAATACACACCAATCAGCCTCTGTAATGTGGTTATGAAAATAGTCACAAAAACCATCGCAAACAGAATAAAGATGTGTCTTTCGGTTATTATTCATAAAAATCAGGAAGCTTTTGTCCCTGGGCATCTAATTTCGGACAACTCCTTAATTGCTTTGAGGTTCTCCATTACTTGAAGAAGAAAACCAATGGAAAAAGAGGCTTTTGTGCATTAAAATTAGACATGATGAAAGCTTATGACATGGTAGAATAGGAATTTCTTGAAGCTATGATGAAGGCACTCAGATTTCCTACTCAGTTTGTGGATCTCGTTTTGAGATGTGTTCGTATAGTAAAGTATATAGTTTAGATCAATGGGTACATCAGAGAAGCCTTCACTCCTAGCAGAGGTCTTAGCCAAGGTGATCCCATATCCCCTTATCTCTTCCTATTATGTGTGGAGGGTCTCGCTACAATTCTTTATGAGGCTGAATGGTAGGGTTTAGTGCATAGATTGAGGGTGGCTTGCTCTACTCCTTCCATCACGCACCTATTCTTTGTAGATGATTCACTTCTCTTCGCAAGAGCAACTGAACCAGAATTATGGAAGTCATGGAAATCTTATCAATTTATGAAGGCGCATCGGGTCAGAAAATTAATATCCAAAAATGTTCGCTCAATTTCAGTTAGAACGTTCTAGTTGCACACCAAAATTGCATATGCTATTCCCTTGGAATGAGGTTGGCTACAGAGGAAGAGAAATATCTTGGTCTTCCTATAGTTATCGGAAGATAAAAAAGGCTATTTTTGCTAACTTGGAAACCGAATATAAGCGAAGGTTGGAAATTGGAAGGTACATTTTTTATCAAAATGGGGTAAGAGATCCTAATTAAATCTGTGCTCCAGGCTCTACCAACTTACGTGATGAGCTGCTTTATAATTCCAGTGGAGACATGTGATCGAATTGAGAAAAAGCTATGTAATTTTTATTGGGATAGCAATGACCGTGAAAGAAAGTTGCATTGGAGTTGGGACAAGATATGCAAAGCGAAAAGGAAGGGAGTATTAGGCTTTCGTAAACAAAAGAGCTTTAATATAGCAATGCTTGCCAAACAGGCATGGAGATTGCTGTGTGAACCTTCCTCGCTTACCGCCTAGATTTACAAAGCCAGGTATTTCCCTAGATCTAATCTTGCCGAGGCTGTGGTGGCATACAATCCAAGTCATGTATGGAGAAGTATCCTATCGGGTCTTACTTTACTCAAGTCAATGATAGAATGAAGGGTTGGAACCGGAACTAAGATTAATATCTAGAGTGATAAATGGCTCCCGGAGTCACCCACTTGACATCCATGTTATTTATACCCAGGGTTAGATTATGTCCAAACAGTTTCTAACCTGAGGGATAGTGCGACTGCCTCTAGGAACATCGACCTTCTACATTAACTATTTTCTGATGAAGACTGCAACAAAATTAGAGAAATCCACCTTAGTCCGAGAAATCTAGCCGACTCCATTAGATGGAGGTTTACTCCCGATGGTGCCTATATTGTTAAATCTAGATATCATCATGCCCTCCAGCCCAAGCTTAATCAAACACCACAAGTTGGACCCCCAGGAGCGAGGAATAAAATCTAAAATGCTTGCTAGAGGTTAGATAGGCCCCTAAGGCTTCTAAATTTCTTGTGGAGACTTATGGATAGTAACATCCCTGTTCGAGAAAATCTAAAAAAGCGGGGGATCATCAAAAGCACCATATGTCCTCTTTGCAAGTCCTTCTCCGAAACTACAGAACACATATTCCTCGAATGCCTGGTTACAAAGAGTATGTATCTAAGCATCGGCTTCACTTCAACACCCAAGGCTCTCCCCTCATTCTCAGAAGCGTGGGCTGAATTAATCTCTGAAAAGGGGAAAGCTATGAGCGGATAATTTGTGGCAACATTATGGGGTGTATGGAAGGTAAGGAACTCACATGTTTTTTACTCTTGTAGTACAGGCAAACACCACCAAGTTTTGACAAAGGCAATGAGTTTCTATGATGACTATGTCAAGGCCAATGAGAAGGTTACAGTCTCACATCCCAATTCAAAATCTCGTTGGATCCCGCCTCAGTTCGGGTTCATAAAAATAGAGACGAAGGTGGAAACTTCATTCAAGCAGTAGTCAAGCTAGTTTCTGCGGTCATCTACCAAAAACTTCTCAAAGGGCGTGGGGTCCTACTCGGGATTGAACTAACGATAGAACTGTCATGTTCCATGGTAGTGATTGAATCTGATTGGCAATCGATTGTTACTGCTCTTTGTCACGACCCGAATAAAAAGTGACAATTGCCAGAAAACAGACTTTTATTACAAAATCCAAATCCAAAATTCAAATCCAAATCCAAATCCAGTAATTATCTTTGAAATCAAAATACTGATATTATTATAAAGAAAACATATGCAGATGAAAGGCAGCGGATAAACCCTCTCTAATCCCGGTCTAGATCTTTCCTCGAACGATCTGAACATTTACGGACTATGTGAGTTGAATAAACTCAGTAAGTGAAATTCATAGAAACAGACATTCATAGCAAACAGGCAATTTCATAAATTTCCTAATCAACTAACACTTATCCGACTAACATAATATTTCCATAGTAGTAACCTAGCCAACTATACTTAACCAACTATGCTTACTTAACAGAACAATCTCCTAACCAACTATATAACTAACTAATCATAGAATTCATAGCCGATCGTATCACAAATCTTGACAAAAGTCTTATCACATCATTCCACATACATATCCGATTTCGAACATAAAATAGTAAGGCATAACTCAAAATCATATATCAATTTCCGAAACCACAAAATTAGTAAAGCGAATAAATTCATAATCAAATCCCAATCAGTAAACTCATCAATTTCAGAATCAAATCTAGATCTAAAATCAGCCTAATCTATTCAAATCTAATCATCACGGATTTGAATCTGGTTTCAGAATCAAACCCAAATCCGAGAGTAGTCAAAATTGATTCAAATTACAATACCCGAATCGAAATTCCCACTGTTTGTATGTGCTCAGGACTAAAATCAGAATCCAATTTTGGTCAGACTTAGAATGAAAATTCCACTTACTTGTTCTTGATCTTTCTCCCTTTCTTGACTACGAATCCGAATTGGCTTCTCCTCTAGTAGTTTGTAGGATGATCTTGTCCTCTCCTCTTATGGCTGCTTGGTGTTCTTCATCTTTAAACATGGACAAAAATGGTGGTATCTTAGGTAAGTCACTCTAATGGTGTATTTAATGCCTTCTCAATCATAATTCCTATATTCTTTTTATAATTTATATTCCTACCTTCTCCTTTAATGATTCAAAGGTAATAATTCATATTCCCACCTTCTCCTTTAATGATTCAAAAGCAATAATTTATAATTCCAACCTTTTTCTTTAATAATTCCAAAAGCTTCTTTAATGATTCCCATTATCTTCCATTAGCCACCTAAATATGTTAAATAGTTCTTTAAATATATACTAGTAAATATGTTAAATAGTTCTTGGAAGCTCCTCTTGCTCTATAAGAATCTTACCCCTTTCTGGGTTAATCTAGTTAATGGCATTGCTAACTTGGAAAATCCTTCCACAAATTGCCGATAGTATCCTACCAAGCCGAGGAAGCTACGTATATCAGACATATTTCTTGGTTGTCGCCACCCTACTAATGTGTTAATCTTACTAGGATCTACAGTCACTCCCTCCCTAGTTATAACATGTCCCAGGAAGGCAACTTTTTCAAGCCAAAACTTACACTTCTTTAGTTTGGCATATAACTGCTTCTCCTGTAAAATTTGTAGTACTATTCTCAGGTGTCTTTCATGTTCCTCCTTGCTTCGAGAATATGCCAGAATGTCATCAATAAACACCATCACACATTTGTCCAAATAGGGTTGGAAAGTTCGATTCATCAAGTCCATAAACTTTGCTGGTCATTGGTTAGTCCAAATGGCATCACTAGGAACTCATAATGTCTATATCTTGTACAGAATGTCATTATGTGCACATCTTCATTCTTAATCTTTAATTGATGATAGCCAGAGCAGAGGTCAATTTTGGAGAATACTGTGGCCCCTTTCAATTGGTCGAATAAGTCATCAATCCTGGGCAAAGGGTATCTATTCTTAATAGTAAGCTTGTTTAACTCCCAATAGTCTACACACATTCTCATGGAACCATCCTTCTTCTTTACGAACAATACTGGTGCCCCCCAAGGTGAGACGCTAGGTCTGATAAATCCCTTTTCCAGTAATTCTACCAGTTGTACCTTTAGCTCTTTTAGTTCTGCTGGGGCCATACGGTATGGTGCCTTAAATACTGGCCTTGCTCCAGGAACTAGCTCAATCTGAAACTCTACCTCACGATCTAGCAGTACCCCTTGTACTTCCTCAGGAAAGACATCTGGAAATTCTTTAGCAGTAGGAATCTGGTCTAATGATGTCACACTCCAAACATCCATTGTGGAAGCTAAATAAGCCACTGTACCACTTCGTACGAGTTGTATTGCCTCCATTGTGGAAATTATTGCTAAGGGTGATTTTACACTTTGACCTACATATGAGAATTCTTCCCTTCCGTGTGGCCAAAATACCACAGTCTAGTACCTGCAGTCAATAGTGATATACTGTCCTACCAACCAATCCATTCCTAGTATGATGTTGAAACTCATCATTCTTATGATTCGAAATTCCCCTTCGAGAAGATGGCCACTTATGGAAATAGCATAATCATATTTTTGGTTTACAATGACAGTCTTCCTTAGTGGTGTTTCTTACTGCCAACTCTTCCCCACATCTACTTCTCAATAGTTTATGCCTCCTCACAAAATGTTCATCAATGAAAGAGTGGGTTGCTCCAGAATTAAATAGTATATTTGTAGAGAATCCCGCTACTAGGAATTTACCTGTGCCAGAGTTCTAAACTTCACATAGCACTTTCCTATTGACATATTTAATTTAATGATGAAAGAACTTATTAACACATGTAATTTAATGTAAAGGATTACCTGTCACCATATTTCCTTGTTAGTGTGCTTCAGTTTGGTTAGGGCAAAAACTCGTGTTGTGGCCCTTGGTGTCGGATTCCCTCCTGTTTGAATGGTGCGCCCAATGGAGTTTGTTGGTGCTGAGACTCTCTGCATCTCGGGGCAAGTAGCCAGTTGATGTCCCATCTTTCCATATTTAAAGCATGCACCAGTAATCTATCTGCATTATTCTTGGGTATGGCCTGTTCGTTTGCATCGTTCACACCATATACTTGAGTTTCTGTTAGGGTTTGGGCTGTATGGTTTCTTAGCAGGTTCGGATAGTTGACCTTCCATATGTTGACCCCACTTTCTCTTTATTGGCTCCTTATCCACCTTAGGGGTCATTGAGGACATCAATATTAATTAATTAATAATTAATATATACACGCATGTAGATAAAATATAAATCACCTTTTTCCACCATAGATTCTGTTCAACCACTAAAGCTCTCTCTAGATTATCCTTATAGGTGGGCAGTATGAGGGGTACAATAAGGTCCCTAATATCTTCAACAAAACCATCTTCGAACTTTCGGGCTCGTGTATTCTCATCAAGGGGAGTAGTAGACTTGAACATCGAGAGACGATTAAGCTCTAGATCATATTTAGTAACTGTCTTATTCCCATGTACTAGCTGATCAAACTCTCTTGCCATCTCCCTTTGTCTGAAAGCTGGAATAAACCTCTCTCTGAAGTCTTTCAGGAATGCCTCCCAGCTATAGACTGGGGCCTGAGAAGTTCCTTCTGCATTAGTCACCCGTATCCTCTTCTATGTTTCCCACCATCTTAGAGCATCGCCAGTCAATACATAGGCAGCAAATATCACTTTCTCAGTAGATAAGGTTTGTGCTATCTAGAATGCCTTTTCTATCTCCATTACCCAGTCCTCCACTTGTACTGGTTCTTCTGTACCATCAAAGCTTAGAGGTTTGACTCTTTGGAATTCACGATATCTCCCGATTACTGATTGAGGATGTTGTACTACCACTGGCTGAGGTATGGCTACTGTTTGTTGTTGCACAAGTAGACCCCGAATTTGTATCAGCGCATCCTCATTCCTCATTCCTTGTGGGTTTAGAGGGGGTGGTACAATATCCGTATGGACATTTAGGGCAGATTGTGCCTCTGAGTCTACGTGTGCATTTGGTTCAGCATGGGCATTTATATCGACAGTAGCCGTTGGAGCAGCATTTGTATCGATAGTAGCCGTTAGAGCAGCAACATGTGCATTCCAAGTAGCCCGGGATGCTTGGCTCCTTGTTCGGGCCATGATCCTAGTATCATAACGATATTATTCATTTTGAACACTCAACTCTATGAATTCCCAAATCATTCATAAATCAAATCCATAAAATCGATAACAAGTATCGATATCAAGATCATAATAATAAGTACGTACATCTCAATAACATATAATCATACCATTGATTCCTACATATAATCATATTCTGGTCCTATAATAATTGAGGTATATTCACGATTTAATTTAATTTAATAGTAATTTTTTAAAAAAAATTAATTTATTTATTTTTAAAAAAATTATAACACTTCCAGGAACATTAACAAGGCCTAGAAAAATAAGAAAAAATCAAAATTCAAAGGAAATAAAAAGTTGGCCAAAAAAAGTTTAAAACAGCCATAACTTCTTTAATAATGCGATTTAGGGGTCCAAAGGTTGGCGCTTTGTGCCCTAGCAAAATGAGCAGATAGATCTCAAAATTATCTTCGATTTGATATATTACGGCGTCCGTAACTCCCAACGAGTCAAAAGTTATGGCCATTTAAAATTAGGATTATCACCAAAACCACTAAAACGATAACCAAACCATTTCTTCACTCAAAACCACCTATCCCCCGCGCGCGTCTACTGTTCACCCGTGTGTCTCTCTCGTTTTTTTTTTTGCTATTTACCGAATGACCACCCACTTTGTTCCCTATTACCGACTAGTCCCTAAGGTCTCCTAAGTTCTCATACATGCATGATTTTCGATTAAAAACAAAAGAATTCATTCAATCATTTTTTTAAAATGCTCTGATACCATAATTTATCACGACCCGAATAAAAAGTGACAATTGTCGGAAAACAGACTTTTATTATAAAATCCAAATCCAAATTCGAAATCCAAATCCAAATCCAAATCCAGTAATTATCTTTGAAATCAAAATATTGATATTATTATAAAGAAAACATATGCAGATGAAAGGCAGCGGATAAACCCTCTCTAATCCCAGTCTCGATCTTCCCTCAAATGATCTGAACACATACGGACTACGTGAGTTGAATAAACTCAGTAAGTGAAATTCATAGAAACAGACATTCATAGCAAACAGGCAATTTCATAAATTCCCTAATCAACTAACACTTATCCGACTAACATAATATTTCCATAGCAGTAACCTAGCCAACTATACTTAACCAACTACACTTACTTAACAGAATAATCTCCTAACCAACTACATAACCAACTAATCACAGAATTCATAGCCGATCGTATCACAAATCTTGACAAAAGTCTTATCACATCATTCCACATACATATCCGATTTCGAACATAAAATAGTAAGGCATAACTCAAAATCACATATCAATTTCCGAAACCACAAAATCAGTAAAGCGAATAAATTCATAATCAAATCCCAATCAGTAAACTCATCAATTTCAGAATCAAATCCAGATCTAAAATCAGCCTAATCTATTCAAATCTAATCATCACGGATTTGAATCTGGTTTCAGAATCGAACCCAAATCCGAGAGTAGTCAAAATTGATTCAAATTACAATACCCGAATCAAAATTCCCACTGTTTGTATGTGCTCAGGACTAAAATCGGAATCCAATTTTGGTCAGACTTAGAATGAAAATTCCACTTACTTGTTCCTGATCTTTCTCCCTTTCTTGACTACGAATCCAAATCGGCTTCTCCTATAGCAGTTTGTTGGATGATCTTGTCCTCTCCTCTTATGGCTGTTTGGTGTTCTTGATCTTTAAACATGGACGAAAATGGTAGTATCTTAGGTAAGTCACTCTAATGGTGTATTTAATGCCTTCTCAATCATAATTCCCACATTCTTTTTATAATTCATATTCCTACCTTCTCCTTTAATGTTTCAAAGGTAATAATTCATATTCCCACCTTCTCCTTTAATGATTCAAAAGCAATAATTTATAATTCCAACCTTTTTTTTTAATAATTCCAAAAGCTTCTTTAATGATTTCCATTGTCTTCCATTAGCCACCTAAATATGTTAAATAGTTCCTTAAGTATATAGTAGTAAATTCTCAATTATTACACTCTTCAATCTAGGTACAGGAACAGAATTGATCTAGCCACCTTGGTCCAAGACTGTCTCGAGGCCGCTAAGAAATTTGAGAGCTAAGGAATTTGAGAGCATACAGTTCAGCTTCGTTCGCCGATCGGCCAACGTACCGCCTCATTTGCTAGCGAAGATGTTAGGTCCTTTCTCTGAAATTGCTCATTTTTTTGCGATTCCACCTGCGGAAATTGTTGACGCACTGGGTCATGATGTAATTGCCAACTCTTGTTGATTCGGTCCTACTTAATGAATATCATTTTCACTCAAAAAAAAATTGTTTGAGGAAACCCAGTCTAATAATGCTGGAACAATTACAAAATTGAAAGCCTTTGCTGACACGAATTAAAACTATAAGAAGGTCGAGGTGCCAAGCATTATCTAATATATTCAGTAGTTGAGATTTATAGGTCACAATTTAATGGTGCATACGAAAGTTTCATTAGAAAAAATCTAACAATAACTAAATATTTAACAGTCTTATGTATTTTATTTAAATAAAAATATTTCTTGTGTCAATTACTCTAAATACTTATAATTATTAATCGTTCCATAAAATAATTTATGATTTCAGTTTGGGCATACAAATTGTGCTACTATCGACCAGATAAGAAAAGGACAAACATTCAAAAGAATATTGAGGCATATAACAACGTCAAGGCATGTACCAAAAATCCAATAGCTACATGCATCAGACTTTGGAAACAAGTATATTATCTTATTATCAAATATTGATTCTTTAAAGCCAAACACTAAACAAATTAGCAAGGAGTCTATTGAAATTTCAAGTTCAAACAAACCAGCCACGCAGGCGTATAAAAACACTACACGATAGTTTTATCCGTCTTTGTCATACGACCTACCTCGATATTGGTCGACCATGCAAATCCTGAAAGCCTGGAATCTTCAGAATTCTTGCCGGACGATAACAACGAAACCTAGGAAAACACAGAACCAAAATTCGTCACTTAACATGTGAAATCATCAACCGGACCCTTATAAATTTGTAAACTTCTCAACACAATTCACAACAACTGGACAACTACTAAAATTTTCCAATAAACCAAACATGGGCTCAGAAACTTCGCCACCACCAACAATATCATCAGTTCCATCGATTGACTTCTCAAACGCAGACCTCAAACCAGGGAACCCTAATTGGGAATCGGTGAAATCCCAAGTCAGAGAGGCCATGGAAGAGTACGGCTGCTTCTGTGCCGTGTTCATGGACAGTGACGGACGTTCTGATCGCCATGGATTTCGAACTGAGGTGTTTCCATTGTTGAAGTCGCTGTTTGATGTGCCCCTGGAGAGGAAAACGGGGATGAGCCCTCCTTATAGCTACATCCCTCGTCGTCCTGCCTCCAGCTCTCCGGCGTACGAGAGTTTGGCCATTGGTAATGCGTCGAGTTTCCAAGTTGTTGAGAGCTTCGTCAATGGTTTGCTGCCTCAACGGGACTTATGTTCTAGGTAACGACTCAATTTTTTTAATATCACCTTGTACGTGAAATCTACTAAATTAAATAATTTAATCTCGAATCAATTATAACCTTATAAAAGATGATAAATTTTTTTACAAATATTTATCCTTTATGAGTTTTTTAAATTTCCGAATTTTTGTCTACTTTAATCAATGGATATGCTTATAAGTTTTTGTTGACTGCTTAAACCAAAAAATAGACGAATTAATTCTTTCATATGTAAAAATAGTTATACTTACTTAAATATGAAATTTTATCTTGAGAGATTAAGACCACTTGCCTCGTCAAAATATAATATCAAGATTTTGGTTTGTTTGGTTACTGTTACGTAGGAAAATCATTACCACAACCGCATATTTAATTCCTAAACCACAAGATGGCATCAAAATTGATTCAAAATTAGTATATTGTATACCAACTCTAAGCAATTTCTTACACTTGATTGGCAGCAAACCATTGGATTCATTCAAGAAGGAAGCACTAAGGTTACAGGAAACCGTAAGGAGGATGATTGGCGAGAGCTTAGGAGCAGAGAAATACTTGGAGGATCACATGAGCTCGGTTGAATATAGTTTGAGGATGCAAAAATATGAGGCTTCCACAAAAAGTGGGGCAGAAGTTGGACTCCTTCCTCATAGAGATCCAAATACGTTGACCATATTGTATCAAAATCAGGTATCTGGTTTAGAGGTGCAAACCAAGCAAGGAGACTGGCTTGCTGTCACGCCGACACCTACCTCATTCATCGTCATGATGGCTGAATCTCTTAATGTAAGCCTAATATTTCTTTTCAGAACATGTATTTTGGGTTACGTAGAAATTTTATATAACTTTAATATGATTACAATTTGCAAGGATATTGGTTATTGGGCTATATAAACTGCAAGTTTCAAAATTGCCTAGTTAGTAATATTTACGTCTATCGTGGCCCAATTGCCAAATTTCTCTACGTCGTTTATTGTATCCTATCTTTTTCAATCTCTTCAGTCTTACGGAATACCCGAATAATTACAAATATTGTAAATTTATTTATATGTGTGAAAATTCTATTAATTTATTGTATATAATTATGGATGAATACAAAAATTCTAATATAATATCAGAGTAATTTATTGCATGTTCGACCGATCAAAATTGTCAAATCAAGAAAACTATATGTGAGATTCGTCATTTTGCGGTAGGATGTTTACCAATTGAACTAAGTGATTATGAATGTTGGTCCAGGCATGGGCAAATGGGCGGTTCCATGTACCGCCACACAGAGTGATGATTGGTGGGAGTGAAGATAGATATTCAATTGGGTTATTCACCCGCCCAATGGAAGGATACAAGGTGACAATCCCACAAGAGCTAGTGGATGACCAACATCCTCTCGTGTATGCCTCTTTTGACTACGACGAATATAGGAAATCTCAGATCGAGTACCAATCCTCAGGAAAAGGTCTACTTAGCCTAAAGGCCTACTGTGATCTGCAACGTTCTTCTTCCAACGTGGACTAGTCAACTTGGTCAACACCGTCTGATACGAGTAAAATAATAAGAGGTTTGACGAGAATGAATAATATTTTTAATAGTTTTCTTTTTAATAAAGGAAAAAATTATGGACACCTTTGTGTAGATTCTCCCAAGACATTTGTAATAAGATTTGAAAGGGAGATATTTGTTACTGATAATAATTAAAAAGCTTGAATTTAATTTGATCACTGATAGCGCTGTTTTGTTGTTTTAGTAACGAGTTCGAGTATGATATCCATGAGAATAATTGAGTTAATTACAAATCAATACTAAATAGTTATTAAATTCCCAAAAACCCATCACAGAAGCTTTGATCTCTTTCCTCCTCCACTTATCGGTCATCGCCCGCCAGAAAGGAAGAAAAAAAAGGGGAAAATATGCTAAGGAGGAAGCCCTCCAAAATCGAACTCCAACCCGAAGACAGAGACGAACTCGAAGAAGCCCGCCGCCTCCGCTCTTCCTCCTCCGCCGCCCCCGCCTCCGCCCCCGCACCCCCAACCACCGCGTCCGCCGCACTCCTCCGCCTCCTCGCCCCCGCCTCCGACTACACCAACAACAACAATAACCCTCCCCCGCCCTCCAAATCCTCCCGAATCGGCCTCTAAAACCCTAACCAAAAAAATGGAAGTCGAAGTGAAGCTTCGCATCCCCGACCTGGCCAACTTCAACCGCCTCAAGGCCCTCCTCGCCCCTTCCCACCTCAAAACCCTAACCCAGAAGAACTACTTCTTCGATACCGCCACGTCGGCCTTGTCCTCCCGCCGCGCCGTCCTCCGTATTCGTCTCGTCTCCTCCTCCGCCTCTGTCGCGGCCGCGGCCTTTGTGACTCTCAAGGGCAACGCGAGGCTCGTTGGTGGGGTCAGTCGCGTGGAGGAGGACGAGGAGGAGATCGACGCCGCCGTGGGGGAGGCCTGCCTCGCCGACCCGGGTCGACTTGGGTCGGTTGGGTCTAGGGTTGTTGGGAGGTGCAAGGAGGAGTACGGGGCGGCGGAGTTCCTCTGTCTGGGCGGGTTCGACAATGTTAGGGAGGTCTACGGGTGGCGGCGCGGGCTGAAGCTGGAGGTGGATGAGACGAGGTTTGCTTTCGGGAGCTGCTATGAGGTAGAGTGCGAGAGCGAGGATCCGGACAGGGTTAAGGCCGAGCTGGAGGGGCTGTTTAGGGAGAACGGGATCGAGTTTAGGGACTCTGAGGTGTCCAAGTTTGCGATTTTTCGCTCCGGGAAGCTGCCCGAGTGACTGGAGGTAAATAGTTTTGAGACTTTTATCTCTCTCTTTTCTGCGTTGGATTTGTGGGTTACTACAGAGTGGGAGATGAAGTGGTAGCATCCTTGTTGGTTTTGCCGTCTTCTGGTTATGCGCTGTTGTTGTCTTGCTGGGTCGGTTTGGTTGGTTGGTGAGTGTAATGCTTCGATGTGTGGATTGGTTGAAGGGTCGAGCGACTAAAGATGATGATCTATATTTGTGGTGTGTTCTTGGCTTGTTGTGTTAATTTCTGATTTCTGAAAATAGAAATTTAAAGTAAGTGCTTGGCGATGTGCTGCTGTTTGTTCTTCTCTTGTTTTACATGGTGTCCTTATTATGTAGCATGAGATGCTGCTGTTATGTTTGGCAAATCTGCCTGTTTGATGTGTATCAGACCAAGTGGAAATTTGCTTATTAAGTTGTCTTCGACATAGCTTCACTGGTCAGTTTGAGGCGTAGTTGATAAGAAAGCTTCTAAACTAAGGGATCACGATAGTTGAAGTGTTGGGCAAAATTTGTTTCCTATGTCCATCATCATCACATTGTTCAAGCTGTTTTTTTCTCAAAGTTGGGATTAGTGAAATGTGTAATTATTCAGATATGATTAGGGTGCATGTGATATGGCTGGATCTTGCATGAACTTATACTCAGTTTCTGCATTTTCGTGCCTTTCCAATTTGATTTTGGCTGCTGCTTATCTTTTAGTAAAAACTAAAACATCCAATAGTGCCTATTCTTGTTGTCCGGTTTGCCATGTTTTTCTATGCTGAGAAATTAATAAGTCTGCTGCTTTGTGTTTTTTTCTTGCTTAAACTTGGGGGCGCGTGGAAAAGGCTTTTTCATGTGTTCCTCCTCGCCACTGTAGTATGATGCAATCAATGCCTTTCTACATTAAATGTGCCTTCGTATTAGAGGTCTATTGTAGGCTGATCTCAATCTCTCTCTCAAATTTCATGTCTTGTTGAGTTGCCTTGTCATGTTCGGTAGTTTGGTGTTACGATCACATACCTAGTCTGCTCATGGTTGATGCAATCTGCGGCCATTAGATCACAATGTTGAAATTTGTTGTTTGCTTGTAGGTAGGCACTGAAGTTCCAATTGTCACGGTAGCATTCATGAAAGTTGAATTGGACATGCTAGCTACTCGAGCATCTGGATTCTCCAGTGGACGAGTCTGTTTGCTGGCTAGCTTCTCATCAAGTTGAAAAACAAACTAGGACATGAACTGATCCTTCCGCTGCATCTGGGTTCTTCAGTGCCCATGTCATCTTCCGGATTACTCAACTGGAATAAATGTATATCATGTTGCTCCAATTTATATTCGAGTTAAAAACAAAAAAAGACGACCTCGCCACCGACTAGAACAATGTTTCTTTCGACCATGTTTGATTTTTTGCTCCTGTATCATCTTTTTCTCGTATTTATGTTTGAGTTAGGGGTGTGCTCGGCCGGGTGATCAGGTTTAGTCAGGGGTCTGTCTTTTTTAAGAAATTGCAAATTGGACGGTCGTTTCATATAAAAAGTCAAGCAATAATAAGAACTTTGCACCCTAGTTTCTCGAAGTTAGCTATAGCTCATGGTTGTGAACAAAAATTGAATCTAATTCGTAATGACCAAGAATTGAATCTAATTCGTAATTTGATTTGTTTCGTAAACGATTTGATTTGATTCGTCAACCATTCGATTCGAATTTATAATGGTACAAATTGAATTCGGTTTAAGATTTTTATAATTCGTCAAATCGGCAAATTTAATTTGAATTCGATTCGAGTTAAATTTGTATTGAATTTGATTAAATTTGTATATAATATATATATATTGATGTAAGAATATCTCAAACTCAATTATTTACTAAATTCTAAAACCTTAAACTGTGAACCCTAAAATCCTAAAATTCTAACTCAATTATTTATTAAATCATAAATTTTAAATTCTAAATCTTAAATCCTAAAATCTTAAATCCTAAACTTAATTATATACTAAATCATAAACTTTTAAACCCTAAACCCTAAATCATGAAATCGTTAAAATCCTAAATTATAGACAACTTATTTTTGCTCATTAAGTGCAAACTCAAACTTTAGTTTATTTTTTTTCAAAAAATGTTAAATATGTATTTCTTATTTTTTAATTTTTTAATTAAATATTAAATATTTAAGATCAATTCGGATTCAAAGGTTTATAATTCGTATTCAATTTGTCATTGGACGAATTGAATATGATTTAATATTTTGATAATCTGAATTCGAACCAATTCGATGTGAATTCGTTCGAATTCGAACCGTTATAAGGTCTAGCTGAATTTTTTTTTAAGCTCCGTAGTCCATGAATGAACTCCTGTTTCGTTTCTATTTTTCCGAGAAATGTTAGTTGACTTAAGAGTTCACGCCATTGACCAACGTGATACACTGTCCCACTTTGTGGTTTATTTCCGGAGTCCTCCGACCACTTGCTTCTTCGCTGTCCTGTCACACTATGCGCATCTAGAATCATTTTTTGCGATTGCTTGACCTTCGTTGGTGTGCTTGTGGGTCTAACTATGCACTTGTTAATTCAATGGATGTGCCTTGTCAAGGGCAAGCCGCTGAAGAAGCTCTGATATACCTTTTTCGGATCTATATGCTGGTGTGTTTGGAATTTCCAAAACAAAGTCATTTTCAAAGGGTATGGTGTGGATTTTGGTGTCCTCCGCTCGGTCATCCGAAGCTTGTCGGATTGGAGTACTTCTGTACTTGGTCTGGGATTTCTTTGTTGGTGTATCGTTTTGTTTTGGTTGGCTGCTGCATGAGCAACCGATTGTACACATAATGCATCCTTCATGGAGCGATAAAATTATATTTTTCCCAAAAGAAGTTGAGCATTAACCAATATTGGTTAACCTATTCGGCTTACCAAAAACTTCTTCTTGGGACAGTTTTCTGAACTATTAGTTCCTTGGCGGTTTTTTTTTTTTCTGAATGGAAGTGAAAAAAAGAGGGTAGGATTGCGAGGACATTCAAAAAGTTACCCATTCTAATTCTTCTTGCCAATAAATGTTTAACTTTGGAGTTTGGATGGAATCAGGTACATTACCGTCAGTATGATTGCACCCAAAATAATGTGTAACACAATATCCGTTGCAGATTGCTTCATTTAAAGAGGAGAAATAAAACATCTAAATCACTTGAAAGACTATCAAAGTAGAGAAACTCAGTGCATAAGAAAACAATGGTACATTGGGAACAATCTGTAACAGACGCCCATGGAACGAAAATAGAGGTTCTCAAAGTCGAGCACGGTCAAATCTAATATATGCAAACTGATAATCTTAAACCCTACTAGCTGCCTACCCCAAAGGGGTTACAAAAGCCAAGTTTTACATGACACCTACTCCTACTCTTCACTTCCTCTTCTTGGTTGGTGGCTGAGGAACTTCTTCTTCATCCTCTTCCTCTTCGTCCTCCTCTTCATCCTCTCCGTCCTCGTCACCATCATCGTCGTCATCGTCATCGTCGTCATCATCGTCGTCGCTACCTCCCTCGCCATTAGCCACAGGCTGCTCATCCTCAGCATCTCCTTCCTCCTCTTCTTCTTCACCAGAGAAATCCTCATCGCCTGCATCATCGTCGTCCTGGTCCTCTCCATTCTCCTCGTCATCATCCTCGTCATCATCTTCAGTGTCACTGCCATCTTGATTTTCTACGCCTGGGCGTTTCCTTTTGTGTAGTTCATCGAAAGGAAAACTGCAACAGAATAGTGGTCAAATATCTGTACCGATACCTCGTTATCATCGAAAAATAGACACAGGAATATAATTTAATCACCTGTGTTCCGTTGCAGCCAGAAATGGCAAGGCATCAGACCCAGCCTGACAACAATAAATTATGTTGGTAAATAACTGTAGTATTCTCACATATGAAACAAAATAGCAAACCACCATTGCACATCAGACAAACAAAGTGCACTGTAAAGCACCAGCGCCAACGTAGGTCAAAGAAAGACTTATAATACATGTTTCTATGTATCAGTTTCCAGACCTCTAGCCTCTGTTATTTTCGATACTCCTACATCCACCATTACAATTAAAGACTTGCTTACAAATAGAAGGAAAGTGACAAGCACTTATCTGAAAACCGAAAACGTAACCAAACTTAAAAAGAAGAACAAGAAAAGGACTAGCCCAAACCAAGACAGATCACAAATTCACTATAAAGTCCACTAGGCACCCTTAAAAGGAAGTCCACTAGGAAACAAGACAAAGTACAGTCGAACTATTGATTACATATAGACATAAAAAGGACCTCAGAAGCAAAACACAGAAGACAGAATTTTCCATCACAACGTCTAGGTGCACTACAAAAGCCACACACCATCTTCATACTGGGAGAGTCAACGTACAACAATATAAATAAAATTTTTAGGGAAGGAAGCAAAAGTTCAATAACTAGAAAACCGTCTAAAAAAAGAATGCATATAGAAAGGAGGCCGCCCTGAAACTGAGACTTGAGACAGTTCACGACAAAAGAGTACTTTTTCTAGATTAAAAAAAACAACTATAAAGTGTAAACAGAAAACAAAAAAGGCAATTCGACAAACTTCCAAACACAACACATAAATAAAGTGAACTAGCTGAAACTCATTTAGGAATCCCTAAACTTGGGAAATAACACCAGCAGCGCTATTGAAGGGTACACAAGGGTTACAAGCAGATGGTGTGCTTATGATACAATTTTTTTTTATATGTCTTATGATAAAAGATGTTACATTATTTCGGGTAAAAATCCACATGTAACATATTACGTATAGAACCTAACAAAGACGAGTTAAAGAGTGTTGCTTTATCAACTTTACGGTGTAGTCAGAGATTATTAGAAAGGATATAAAACTTTTAAAAACCGCACTGGATTACGGAACAACAACTGTTTTAATCAGTTTTAAACTAACACAAACAGAAGATAAACAAAAGCAATGTTCCATATAAGCATAACTGCATACAAACATCAGACAGATAGGACCAAACCACTCTCTCCCCAGGTAACTTTTCATGAACAAACCAAATTCAACAAAACCAAGTGAGCAAAGGGAGACCTTTTTCCCTTATCACTTCTCAAGGACGCTCAAAGACAATAATCAAGCTCAAGAACAGAAAAACCAACTCATCTCACTCCATGGCAAAGAAAAGAGCAAACCTAGCAACCTACAATAACAAATCCAAACAAAGGCGCCCCAAATACCCAAAAACAAAAAAGATCAATTTGCAAAGAACAAACTCAGGTAACCCCCTTTGACCAAAAGATCAGAACATACACACTTCATATAACATAAGAAGCAAGTTAAAAAACACCAATGGAAGTGAAGTGAAGAGTAATTTACCATGAAGAGCAAGCAAGCAAGCAACTTTCCCACAGAAACAACAGTCTCCACCACCATGGCTTCCACAACAGAGGAAACCCACATAGCGTTGTCCACTGAGTTGACATTTCCCACCTCCATTGCTGAGCACTCACACAGCTACTCCACCAAGCAAAGGCAAGAAGAAGAAAAAACGCAGAAAGGAACGAACTTTAGTGAAATTACAAGGGTTGGGAGGAAGGAGACTATTTATAACCGAGATAATTAGGAAGGGAAAGGAGAGCGGAAGAACCTGGAACCTGATTGGCTTTGGACCCGACAGCGTAAACCCTAGGGTTTGGTCTGTGGATGGATTAGGGGTTTTGTGGAATACAAAATTGCTATCGCCAGATTAGGATTTTGCTTTCTCCCCGAGAAAAATATATTCATAATATTAATTAATTGCCAATTTGGGTTCTACATGTTCCCTTTTCCGAGGTTTTTTCTATTTTTGTTTTATTGTAAAAGGGATCCAATGATTTATTTTTTTCAAATGGATTTCTCGAGGTTTTTTAAGAAGTGTGGTTTAATAGCATTCCATTATATAAAATGTACATATATATATATATTAAAAACAACATAATAATAGACTCACTAACTCGTTAATTCGACGAACTAAGCTACTAGTTTGTAAATTTTGTTAACATGATCATAAATTATAAAAACCTAGCTGATAAATTACTAACGAAATAATTAGTTAATGACATGTGAGATTTGACTTCGTGTTGACGAACAATGTAATATTTCCGAGATGCATACAAGTAGTAGTTGGAAAAATTCTCCTAAACAATTTAAACATCTTACTTGCATCAACGAGTTACAAACAAAATTTAGTACAAACGATAGATAATACCATGGTTTTCAAAAAGGACCGGAGGTCGACTTGGAATTGGGTCTGATCTCCGGGTTAGTTGGTCTGACCAGTTCAAATATCGATCTGACCAGATTTTTTTTCTTCTGATTTTTAAGTAATTTTTTAAAATATATATAGGTATATATGTAAATAATTTATAATTTTAAAATATATATATATATATACATATCAAATTTTTGGGTGAATTGTCCGGCCCGACCAAATTTTCCGGGCAAATCGTCTGGTCCGACTGGACTCAAATTTAACATAAAAACGACCCGCCCTGAACCCTAATTCACAGTCTTACCAGTCAGACCATCTGTCGGACCGCATTTTTTAAAATCCTGGATAATACCATAGATGAGCTAAACAAAATTCGGTAAAAAATTAAAACTAGTAGACGGATGGGATGGTCTATATTGGCCTCCCCATCCGGTCCCCTGCATGAGAATGCTTCTGGTTTGTCAGTAGTTGGGTCAGATTTCAAAGATGGTATTTTTCTTGAGAGAGACTTGATCTAATGAAAATAACGAAAAGGAGGTCTTCGGGAAATATTTCTTTGTCTGAGGTCGGACAAAAACTCATAAAAAATTACGATTTTGGGTTAAACAAACATGCACATTTAGTGCAATTTTGGTTCAAAATCGTCAAAAGTTGTGCGATTTTAGAACGCGTAGGCCACCATTTATGAATTGGACCGAAAGCAAAATGGAACACTCCAACCCAGCACAAAGAGGCTTTTTCACTTACAAGATAGAGAAAGAAGTGAGTCATATTTTTTTTTGAATGGTGGCGCGAAGCCTATATTAATAGGAAAGCGTTACAACGAAAGAACGAAGATAAAAGATAAGAGAACCATACAACAGATATAACCAGACCGTAGTCCACAGAGTGACACGGGGTGAGAGCGAAGAGTGATCGTAAAGCCAGGGGGACTAACGACCGAAGCGAAGATCTGCTGAGACAAGCTACGATTAATAACCATGAAGCTACGTTAAGGACACAACCTCGTGGGCTTATGAATGCATACAAGATACACATATAAGATAGCCAAGATTGACCGAAATCAATCGAGACAAAGTTCTCCACCTGCAACCATAGGAAAGACATCGAGAAAATAATGGATCTCGGAAATAGCCACGGCCAATACAAGCAAACACGAACATCATAGAGACATAAAGAAGGAAGCATAAGAAAAGAGATAGACATAGTTGATCGGGGAAAGGTCGACGGTGACCAGCCCCCTCGAGAAGCACCGATGAGTGCTCGAGGCTAGCGAGAAGATAAGCCAGTCGCAGAAGACTTATAAGATGACCTAGAGGGCTGGGCCGACTAACGATAAGGCTAGGTCCTACGGTAGGGAGGCCTGGGTGAAATGATGGTGGGTTGGCTAGGGTTTAGTCTGGCTGTTATGATTGATAAGCGATTATGGTGGTGCTACCTTGAAGAGGGAGAGAGGAGGACGGTGGTAGGCTGATCTGATGACTGACTGACCTTCTGTGGCCGGATCAGACTCTGAGGAGGATGGCGGTAGGCAAGGTGGTCAGATCTGGCTGGGAGGCGGCCGGATGTAATGATGATGAGGCGAGGCTGGGGCGGATCTGACGACGGCCAGATCTGACAACGACGAGGCAGATCTGAGATAGTCGGATCTGATGACAATGTGAGACAAGGTGGGCGAATCTGAGGAGACCTAAAGACGAGAGGGGCGCGATGACAGTGAGGCAGGGTTGGGGCGGGGGATGACAGCGAGGCGGGCTGAGGGGGACGAACAACGGCGAGGTGAGGTTGGGACGGGATTATGATGACAAGGCATAATAGGGACAACGGCTGACGACGAGACTAAGGATAGAGGGTTCAAAACCCTAGAGATGCTCCTCGAGGGAGATAGAAGGTTTTTACAGCCTTATTTAATTCTCTGGGCACCACTCTCCTTGAAGTGAATATGTTTAGTTCTTATTCTCAAACCTAGTGGAAATGGGAAACCACATAGAAATGAGTGGTTTCGGTCAGTGATGAGTGACTCAAGTGATATCGTGATTTTGGTCAAAAAAACGCACAAATTTCGGCAATTTCGAATCAAAATCACACAAAATTGTGCGTGTTTGTGTAAACTAAAATCTTTGTGCATTTTTGGTCCGACCCAGACAAACAAATCTTTTCCTGAGAATCCCCTTTTCGTTATTTTCAATTGATCAAACCCCTCTCAAGAAAAAAATTCTTTCGACGAGTGACATGCTGAATCAAACCCCAGAGTATTGAGTCGATGGTTGTGAGCTCGTAAAGGGAGCTGCTCAAGCTGGTGCGAAGCCGAACACGAGCACTTATATATGGAAGCTCTTAAGATTTATTAAATTTTTATTAATTTTGAGAAGACTTTTAATAATCTTCTAAGGCAATGTTAAGATTAAATAAAAAAGTCACACTATGTAACCAAAGCTTTCATAAATATCTAAAAAAAACTACAGGTTTCATATCAACATGTTTTAATAAAATGGGATACGGATTTCCCATATTGGAGATTTTGGAGGACATTATCTATCGAGATCAACCTTAAATTCTTCCCCACCAGTTGCACAAAAAAAAAAATCAACCTTAAATTCTCGAATTCTGTCCTACCTGAAAGAAGCCATCCAAATATCTATCTTCGTATCTATTATGAACATTGTCACTTCCTCTATTTAATAAAATGATTACATGATTTATTGATTGACTAATCAACCCACAATCATGGGTATACCTTTGAAATTCTAATAATAATATTTATTGAAAAAATATCTCAGTAAATATCAAAAGTTGCATTGAGAAGCAATTAATTAAGCTATGCAATGATAAGTCGTAGTATGATAAGCAAGTAACACAATTGGTAATATTTGAGATAGAGAGGTATTAGGAGGCTTTGGACCTTTTCTCCTCCTCTGCCCGCCCCAAGTCAACGACGAAGAACCCTAACCAATTGCAATTATTAATCACAACATGTATTTAATTTAATTTAAATCGAAATCCCCAATCCCAAGCCAAATCCATTTCCCTTCGTCCCTAGATCGAGCTCCGAACCGATGTCGTCCGAGATCGAGGTGGTCGTTGAAGACGACGCCGTCGTCTCCGCCGAACCGGAGGCGTCATCTTCGGCGGCGGTGGGGGGCGGGGGAGAGGACGAGGCGGCGCTGAGGGATGACGTGTACACGGCGGCGGCGTACGGGGACATGGAGAAGCTACACCGGCTGGTGGAGTCCGAGGGGTGCTCGGTGTCGAAGCCCGACGCCCTCGGGTACTACGCCCTCCAGTGGGCCGCCCTCAATAACCGAACTGCCGCCGCCCAGTTTATCCTCGAGGTTGGTTAGCTCGATCTGAGGGGGGCGGTTGATTCGGTTTGTTTGGGTGTGTTTGTAGGAAGATTTGGTTTAGATTAGCACAGTGGTTGTTGTTGGAGGGAATCCCACGTCGGAATTGGCAAGTTTATTTGACCTGTTTATAAGTGTAGGATATGGAAAATTCTATAGTTAGTTGCTTGGGACGGGACTCGACGGTTTATAAACTTTGACTGGGGGTTATGTTGTGGTGGGCAGCATGGCGGAGATTTAAATGCGGCGGATCATACAGGCCAGACGGCGTTGCATTGGAGTGCAGTGCGTGGCGCGGTCCAGGTTGCAGAGCTGCTGCTCCAGGAGGGTGCTAAGATCACAATCACCGATATTTATGGCTATCAGGTAATGGTGGTTAGTTCATAGTTAGTTGCATGTGATATACGGTTTATTGGATAGCTAAACAGGAAGTGTGCCAGTTGTTTTACGTGAATCCTCGTTTCTTCAGGCATACACAGCATGTAGATTTTCCTTTGTATGATGTTTGATGCCACTCATGGAAAGGACTGTAGAATACTATGTTAGCCAAACAGACGTGATTACATCCCTGTTATAGAACGAGGTCATTCTGCTTAAATGCAGTCATTGCTGAGTGTAGTTGTTGCTGGTCCCTTTTTCCCTTAGAAATTTTAGATTTCAGACTCTTGAAAGTTGATTCGTATTTCAGCCAACACATGTTGCAGCCCAATATGGACAGACAGCTTTTCTTTATCATATCGTCTCCAAATGGAATGCTGACCCTGATGTTCCTGATAACGATGGGAGAACTCCTCTTCACTGGTACTTTTAAACAGTGGATTACCACTTTTGCTACTCGATTCAGTTCGACCTTCTATTTCTAAATGCTTGATCCTTACTTCTAGTCCTTCAAGTGACTTTTGTTATGTTTTTTTCCATTAAACATTTTTTTTCTTTTTGGAGAATTATAGGGCAGCCTACAAGGGTTTTGCTGATTGTATACGCCTTCTATTGTTTCTTGATGTGTACAGAGGACGCCAAGATAAAGAGGGTAAATTATATAATCATCACTCATAAGCTATATTGTATTTGATGTGTGCTTCTACATAAATTGGGGGAATCATAGAATTAATCACATTCTTGTTGTTGCATGTCAGGTTGCACGCCTCTCCACTGGGCTGCTATTCGGGGTAACTTGGAGGCATGTACTGTGCTTGTACAAGCTGGAAAGAAGGAGGAATTGATGGTGACTGATAAAACTGGACTTACACCTGCTCAGCTTGCTTCTGATAAAAATCACAAACAAGTTGCCTTTTTCCTCGTACGTGCCCCGTATGCTTGTACAAGCTTGCTTGCTTCTTTTGTATGTTTTTTGCCAGTGTCATCTATAACCTATACAATGCATTTGATGATCCTCTCAAATAATAATAATGCATTTGATTATGCAGGGAAATGCTAGACGGTTGCTTGACAAACGTTGGGATGGAAACAGCCGCTTGGGACGTCTGTCAAAGCTAGGACTGGCACCGGTACTTTGGTTTATGATCTTGCTTCTGTTGGTGACCTATATTAGTTCTGTGATAATGGGTAAATTTCATTTTTTTTCTTGTCCTAATCTGCTTTCCCTTGCTGAATTAAGCTAGCAAGGCCTTGATTCTTTTTATTTTTATTTTTCTTGCAGCTTCAAATGTGCAAAAGTTAACTGCCGGCTTTGGGCTATTTGCCTGGTTAGGTGTTTTCCTAGCAACCTCGGGGCTAGTAATGCTTTATAGATGTAGCAGGTATGCTCTCCATAGCATTTACCTGGGGATGCTGAGTACTTGGTCATGCTGCTTCTGAGAAGTTTTTAGTGGACATATCTATGTTTTAGATTTGGCGAGTGAAGCAGCTCTTGATTTCTACTCATATCCTTTAGTTGGTGTTTGATACAAATAACTTCCTGATGCCATGTAATCTTTTCCTTCTCCCTTTGTCACTCCTATTTTTTTTCCTACAGGAAGGACCCTGGCTACATCAGAATGAATGTCCATGATCCACAAAATATGAAGGATGATGTATGCTCTTGTCTCCTTACTATTGGATTTCTTATGAACTGCTTGCTTAATCTTCTGCTTTGTGGCTACTAAGCACCATACAGAGAAGGTGCATCAGGTCATTTAATTGTCATTTCATCTTTTCTTCTAGGAACCTCTTTTGAAGATAGAAATAAATAACCCTGCTTTGCTCGCTGGAAATTGGTCTCAACTTTGTGCAACATGCAAGGTACTGATCTAGCTTGATTGTAATTGCTATTTGTGGCACTTTGATGGAGAACAGTATGCCTTTCTGCATTTGTTGTGTAGTCTTCTCTTCTTCATTTTCTAATGAATCTCCATGGTTTCGTGAATCAGATTGTTAGACCTCTTCGCGCAAAGCACTGCTCAACTTGTGATCGTTGTGTTGAACAATTTGACCACCATTGCCCTTGGGTATCCAATTGCATTGGCAAGGTATACCTATTCTTTGGTCAGTAGTATTGTTTGAACTCGCCAGATTCTGGTTTAATTCTGTTTATCAGTATATTTTGTGCTGCTGTTGATGATATTTATACCATGCCGTGTATTCTTGGAACTGAACTTATCTTATTATTTTGACGATTCTGCATGTTATTGGTGTTATTCTACTAGTGGATATAATATCATCTTGGTTTCTCTTGGATCCAGCTACATTGATACTTTTTGATGCAGAAAAACAAATGGGAGTTCTTTTCATTTCTAGTCCTGGAAGTCTCGGCAATGCTTATAACTGGATCTGTTACACTTATTAGTATGTGACCATTTTCCTTTCTTGGCTCCATTCTAGATGTTTAGGTGCTGCTGACAGCTGATGTAGAAATCGCTTTGCTGATAGATGGCATTTTCCTGTGTACAGGAATTTTAACTGATCCATTGGCTCCCCCATCGTTCGGAGGATGGCTTAACCATACTGGGACAAATCATATTGGCGCTATATCATTTCTGATTGTGGACTTCTTCCTGTTTTTCAGCGTGGCAGTGTTAACTGTTGTCCAAGCTTCTCAGGTTAGTACTTCTACGCACTCTATAATCATGCAGCCTGGCTAGTAATATATCACGGTACTTTCGTGCAGTCTGACCGAAACAAGATTTGCTCTTTGGTCAGTTAGAATGAATCCTACTCACTTCTCTGTATCACAGATATCCCGCAACATCACCACGAATGAAACAGCAAATATGCTCCGGTACAGCTACCTACGAGGTCCAGGTGGACGGTTCAGAAACCCATATGACCATGGATGCAAAAAGAACTGCTCAGATTTCGTGATCAACGGATACAACGAAGACGTGGAGCTTGTGGAGGATTCGGTGCAGGCCGAGGGGATTGGGATGATGCAAATGTCAAGGAATACAAACACGCAAAACGGGAATGCTCATTCTCATCATTCTAATTCCAACGGTCATGTCGCCATTGATATAAATTCGAACCCGAGCTCGAACTCCCGAGCTCATCAGGGTCATGTTCATTCTTCGAACTGCAGTCATAGTAGCCAGAACAAGTCGAAAACAGAGAGTGTACCATTAGGATTGGGTCTTGGTCTTGGACGGAACAGCAGTCGTTCGGTTGCAGGTTCTCCATGATATTTACGAATATTTATCATTTGTCCACTGTATTATAGTGAATTATATATCTTACAGTTACTGTTTGCTGTTACGTCTCTATTTTATAAGCTTATTGTTTCCTGTATGTATCCCATATTTTTCTTTTACAAATACCTCTCTTAACTATCATAACTATCTACACACGATATATAGAATGTTGACACTATCCCTAATTAAGTTTAACCAGCATTATATGAAATGGGAATGAAGAAATGTACCGAAACACAAGTTTTTTATTATAAATTGATGCCCAAGATATTTGATTATTGCTATATTGATTTTCTGAAAAAGACACATTTATTTGCGCTTTTTTTTTTGGGATTTGGATGCAAGACGTCGAATGAACCAAACGCTTGCCAAACGACGACGTACTGCATGGGATACGGCATTCTGGACGTACTCGTCGTTGTAATCCCACGTGTCCGCTTCACCCGCTCCAAAAAAGAATCAAGTTAATGATATTTTTGTCTCACAAAACAAAAAGTTAATAGACATTTACGTACAATTTTAATACCATTACCAAGCATTTTCCATAAAACTACCCTAAATTACTTAACAAAGACTCAAACGCTTAATTCATTTCTCTCTCTCTCTCTCTCTCCCCTTAGTACTTCACTACTACTGGTAGTAACCAAAACACGCACGCCACGCACTCTCACCTCCGCTCCCGCCTCTTACGGTCTTACCCCTTCACATCCCCGCCACGTGTCCCCTTTCCCTAACCGCCCCCGCCCCTTCCCCTCCATTAAAACGGCGCCGTTGCGGATATAAGCAACAGCATAGCCCATGGGCGGTATCTGCTCCAGGAAAAGAAACCGGCCGGACGACGATCGCCACCGACAACAGGAGGACGGGATAGTCATGGCCAACGGTGCGGTCCCCGGCCGCGGCGCCGGCGTCGTTTCACTCTCTCGTAGGTACTCTCGGACCGGCAGCTGCAAGTGGCTCCCGCGATCATCGTCCTCGTCATCGGTGTCGTCCGAACCGCCCGCTGCCACGTGGCCGTCACTCCTCGAGCTCTGCGTCTGGAGCGCGTGCGAGGTAGGATACTCTGTAGTGTTAACTAACTGTTAAATTTATTTTATAATATTGATATTCCTTTTTTTTTTATCGAATCGCGATTCGTGGATAGGGAATCGGGAGGTACAAGTCGTTATCGGCTCTTCCAAGGGACATAAGCCAGCTCATATTCAACGAGCTCGTCGTATCCGGCCGCCTTTGTGATTCCTCGCTTAATGCATTCCAGGACTGTGTTCTTCAGGTACCCTATCATAATAATATACTTTGTGGAGATATGAACATGTTAGTTAGATATCTGATTTGGAGGTTGTTGTATATTTTTGGGGAATCGGGAAGGACGTACATGTAGGGGAGTATCCAGGAGTGAAAGACAGCTGGATGGAGGTTATAGCATCCCAAGGTTCTTCTCTGCTTTCCTTGGACATTTCGGGTTCCGATGTCACAGATTCCGGACTGGCTTTTCTTAAGGACTGTTCCGGCCTGGAGTCACTTGTGCTGGATTGCTGCCAACATGTAACGGAACAAGGGCTCCAGAACCTTGATGGTATGAATTCAGTCTTAAATTATTATTTTTTCGTGGAATGTTGTTGATGTCGATATACATGAGTAGATTTCTTGATGTTTGGAGTAGAGCTGATTCAGAACTTGCATGCTTGGAAAGAGGTTTCAAATGGGATGTGTGCCCTTAGTCTATGGAGGGTGTTTTAATATTGCTTGTCTTAATGTCCTTTTTTTGGGGGAAGGGTTTATAATGTCCTTATTGCACAGAATACAATTGTAAGCATGTCGTTTCCCAAACATGTCGAATGTCAAGTCTTTTTGAGCATGTGATTGTATTTGGTGTCCGATCCACATTATTCTTTTTTCGTTCATTTCATTCTTTTGTTTCAAATTATTTTTTATCTCAAGGAATTTAGCGAAAAAGAATTTCATTCCAAAGATAAGTGGAATCACCATGAGGATCCTGTTCAACAGGTCTTTCAAATCTGACAAGCTTGAGCTTGAAAAGGAGTTCCGCTGTCACAGCTGAAGGATTGAGGTCTTTATCCGTCTTTGTCAACTTGAAGAAGTTGGAGCTGGAGAGATGTTCCAAGATTCATAGTGGACTTTCTAATCTTCACGGTACTACACTACATGTCTCATATCTTACTTTCTTGGGTTCCTTTTCTTTGTACTGGACCAAATAAGCTGCCATATTTTGATGTCTTATGTTGTTCTGAATTCTACAGGACTGAATAAACTCGAGTCACTTAATCTTAGATGTTGTAGATGCATCGTCGATATGGACCTGAAGGCTTTTTCAGGTAATCTTTTTCCTTTTCTTGCAAACTTTCAGTTCCATGCAAATACAATTAACTAAAGATCAGTTTCATGTTTCAGGTCTTGCTAACTTGAAAGAACTCCAACTTTCAAATAGCAGCATTACAGATTTTGGTGTTGTTTATTTAAGAGGTACTGCACAGACGTGTTCTGTAGTTGCACGAGTTGATACACACATTCAACATATGTGTTATAACTTTGCTCTCTCTCAAAGAAGTAGTTGCAATTTTCGGTTTCTTATTGCAGGTTTGCAGAAACTTGTTTCACTGAACTTGGAAGGATGCAATGTCACCAGTAGCTGTTTGGATTCCCTCTCAGGTTATGTTCACAATAGTTCACTTTCTAGGAGTTGGAATAGAAGAAATATTCGTAAATCATATCCAAACACAAGTATGTGAGGTGAAGAACAACAATGGCTGTATGAGGTTTAGATTTTCATAAACTTACTCTGAATTATTGAGAGAAATGAAGGGATTATTTTTACGAACTTCTTTTAAGGGTACCTCTTATCTTTTACTTTTGTACATACGTACTTCATTTACTATTTTGGGTTGCTGCTTATTTAATTGTTTAATCCCTATGAGGTGTTTGAAGTTGAATAACCCTTTTGCAGCTATTCCCAGCCTGGAATGCTTAAATTTGAATAGATGTGGTCTTTCAGATGACGGCTGTGATAAGTTTTCAGGTAAGGAAATACGATATTTATCGATTGTGCATGACTGGTTGATAATTTGAGCTCAACTTGAGCACTGTGGATGGTTGAGCAATGACATACGTGGTCCTTTCCCTGTTCTGGAGGGTTAGTTCGTCGTTGTGTCGAGATGAAATTTGACAGTAGTGCATCTGAGTGCCAAGGGATCAATTTAACTTCTAAACTACCTATTAACTGGGTTCATGAGGTGAATTATTTCCTGCAGGATTGAAGAGCTTGAAGGTACTCAGTTTGGCTTTCAACAACATAACTGATGCCTGCTTGATGCATCTAAAAGGTTCTCTTCTCTCATTCTCTCTCCCTCTCTTCGTCTTACTGTTGAGCTTAAAATTGAAATACAAGCATGATGGAGCTTCAATATGTTAAGCTGGTGCTTCAAATTGTGTTTTTCTTAACTTCTTATTTACTTTAATAGACCAGGCAATGCATCTCTGCTCATATTAACTTCTCCTCTTTGCCATGTCATATTTAGGAGCAATAATAAGATTATATTTTTCGCCAAAAATATCTTGTTTAAAAAAACGATTTTTTTTTCTTCATAATGTCTGTCATGGTTATAAAAATACTGATTTTAGTTTTCTGGTTATGCTTTGACGTAGGTTTAACAAACCTTGAGAAACTGAATCTGGATTCCTGTAAGATTCGAGATGAAGGGCTTGCCAGCTTGTCAGGTATGCTGATCTGCTCTTCATGCCAATTCTGGTGAATTGCCGTCATGCTTCGATAATTTTTCTCCCATTTCTAAGAACTTCCATTATAAAGTGAAACTCCCATATCCATATGACTCCTGACCTCTGCTTTTGACAATCTAATTTCTCCAATATTTCCATCTGTAGTGCCATTGAACTGGGGAAGATAAGGTACTAATGGTGCCAATGTCCATAATAGATGATGTTGATGATGATGATGATGATAATAATAATAATAATAATAATAATGACGGCAATAATAATAATAATGTGCTTGACATTCTATGCATGGCTTTATCATGTTGGAAGTTTGTGCCTCAGTTCGTTCTTCTTCAGGGCTTCCACTGAAGTACTTGGAGTTGTCTGATACTGAAGTCGGAACCAGTGGCCTTCGTTATCTTTCTGGTCAGATTAATTTCTTGAGCTGCAATTGCCTATTTTCCAGCATTTAGTTTCTGATTTTCCTCCTCCCATCAATTAAAGCATCAGCTTGTCACATTTTTCTGATTCGAATTACCTAACTCTATCATAATGGCACTTCAATATCTCTCTCTTTTGTTTTCCCGTCCTGTCACTATACCCAGTTTGTCTCACATAATCTTTTTTTGAACTGTCATTTTGATTGTCAACACCCTTTGATACTCATGGGCTAATTGCTGAAACAAGATCAAATTTCACCTCCTCTAGTGATCTTTCTGTACCATAAAGATCTAGCATAATGGTATTGAAGCATCAAGGAACAATGAGTTTCCACAATAGTTGTGGTGTATAACAGTGCATTTTGTGAAGATTTATGGTTTCTTCAGTGCTTTAGATTTCTCCCAATCATTCTTGTGATATATACGGCATTAATATTCGTGAGAGGTGGTTGTGTTCGTCAACAGTGTTTCTCTTCCTTGGCCGACCTAACTGTTTAAATGATGTTCTTTTGTGCATGTTGACTTTTGTGATAATTTTGAGAGCTAACTTCTAATGTACCCCATAGGTTTAACCCGCATGGAGAATTTAAATTTGTCATTCACGCTGGTAACCGACAGTGAATTGAAAAGGCTGTCTGGTTTGGTGTCTCTGAAGTCATTGAACCTTGATGCTCGCCAAATCACAGATGCTGGACTTGCTGCTCTTACAAGTAAGAACAAATCAGCATCTAACCGAAGCTACCCCAATTGTTTACCCCTCTTTTTTGTATGAAAATATTTGCTTTATTTCTAGCCTCTGCTATAAATATTTGTTGGTCGATGAGTTTTGTGAGTTGCAATTGTTTTGAATAAGTGGTGCTGATTGGTGATTGCTCAACATCAAAGCTGTTGGTCTATCTTGAAATGGTCTATCATCTGGATGTAGGTCTGACTGGTCTAGAGCATCTGGATCTGTTTGGAGCTCGCATTTCAGACACTGGAATGAATTATTTAAAGTGTACGCACAATCAGTCTCCCTTTAGCTGCTTTGCCTCAGTTTATTTTGAGTTGATCTTCCTGTTTGGTGCAACATATGAACGTTTCTTTGTTATTGAATTTCTTTGCATTATGCGACTTTCCAAACAGACTTCAAGAATCTCAAATCGCTAGAGATCTGTGGTGGAGGACTAACGGATGCAGGGGTGAAGAATATCAAACATCTTACCTCCCTGACGGTGTTAAACCTCTCACAAAACTGCAACCTGACAGACAACACTTTGGAGCTACTTTCTGGTATGTGTTCAAGTATTTTCCGGCCTTCCTCAGTTACCAGAAGAGCTAAATTACAATGTGTTGTAGGGTCGATTTACCTTATCATTGCCATAATTCCGTACATCATGTAGTTAATCTGATGTGACCCAGCAAACTTGTGAACCCTTCTATGTGTGTCATTGATACTTTCAACTTATCTACAATCTTCCAGTTGCCCAAAATCCGAATGATTTAGTTAGTTCGATCAACTTCTAAGAGGGAATCTCTCCTTTATCTTGTAATTTCAGGATTGACAGCGTTGGTTACGTTGAACATCTCGAATTCTCTGATATCGAATGAGGGGTTGTACCACCTGAAGCCCTTGAAGAATCTACGTTCACTGACCTTGGAGTCCTGCAAGGTGACCGCATGCGAGATCAAGAAGCTACAGAGTTCACTGCCTAAACTGGTAAGCTTCCGACCGGAATAGGACCGACCTCTTTCAGGACATCATTGCAATAGCTGCTCTTGGCCTGCAAAAACTTTCTGTACAGGAATAATTTTACACACCACCCGAATTGGATTCCTCCTCTTTATTTCTCCCTTTCAAAGCCCCTATCGGCTGTATCTGGGCGGCAACGGGGACGACGCATTGGAACTTGATGGAGCATTCATGTACCGAAGCCATGCATAAGTTTGGGTTCGATGTTGAAGGAAGTTTTACATAGTCTTTTCTTTTGGCTGCCCTACCAATGGATCTAAAGAAACTCGCCGGTATCGTACATGTACAGAATCAACTTCATTCCCTCCTCCCTGTCCAATTCTTTTTGGAGCAATTTATTCTTTTGAGTTATTAGAGATTTATGAGTCTAGATTTCCGTTTTGTTCTTCATAAAAGGGGAGAGTCAGAAGTGAGACATTTCAGCACTAGTAGACACAAGTTACAACTTGCAATACTGATAATGTAATATGTGCAACAATTACCAGAAAAGAAGAAATTGGTTATAGACCCTGATTATGATAAATGAGCGTTGGTAACTGAAGCTGCAAGGTAAACAGACTTGTAACGCAGAGACTAACGAAAAAGGAAAATCTCTGCCAACTCCGTGTGCTTCGCAACTTGAAACCGAAATAGAAGAAAATCTATCTTCTGTAGACTTTGCATCGGATTCCCGTTGACAACACTTATGCAAGCTCAAATGCATTGTAAAGTTTTGATACACGCCGTCGAAGCATTGGTTCTATCCGGAATGACGGAACTCTGTTCTGCAGCTTTTTAGCTTCGTGCATCTCGTTCCACGCCTGTACAATCTCGTCAATTCTAAATCCCAGACCTGCATAAATGATGTTCCAACAGGGATACTGTTAGTGCCTTCTCCATATCTGGCTAAACCTGCAACAACCTTGAGCAAGGAAATAAAGAAAACTAATATTACCTTCAAGTGCACTATCATTTGAAATGTGGTTCTTTATCATAACAGTAATATCTGTTGGGGAAGCTCCGGCAAGCACAAACTTCTCAATCGCAACTTCCAGACATTCTTGCCATACTGGTACCCCTAACTTGAATTCCATAACTGATCGCTCATAGAGCATAGTTCCCCATAGAACATTGATCTGGGACTTTATACTTTTAGCATGTTTATCAGCCTCTTCGGCTGGCATATCTTCGAACAGACCATCAAACTCGACCATCTGCAACTTGGTTTTGCCTGAGGCAGGCTGTCCAATCAGGCGTTGCTCTTCGAATTCTTCCCATATCTTCATCCCGCGTTCCATGTTATCCTCGGCGCAATTATACAGTTGTATGACATTGTCAGAAGGCCAGCTCTCTAGATCCACATTGGTGCTAAGTGCATAATACCAAGTAAGCCTTGCCTGCTCAAACTGTTGCTGCCCTAGAGCCAGAAATCCTTCATAGAAGTCAGGCTTAATCCGTAATGCTTCTTCGTATCTTCTTCTTGCTAGTGAATATTCCTTTTGAGCCCAGTCATATGCAGCTTTAATGTGCCCAAGAACCTTCTCTCTTGAAGCATCATCTGCTACGTGTACCTTCTTCTTTGCCCTGGACATGTGGACATTCCCCCAATTGAACATTGCCAGAGCTGCCATCTCCTGGAATGTCCCTGCTGCTCGGTCAAAAATACCTTGCGCTTCGTTACTTGTCACTGTCTCCTCCATGGCTTCGGAATATGCCTTCATACCAAGTTCGTGAAGGCCTAAGTATGCGTCGGAATCAAGCCCGACATGATCCTTGAACAACTTGGCAAATTCCACTAACCACTCATCAATCGAATGTGGCTTATTTTCTCTTTCCTTGACTTTTTCAGTATCACCATTCGTGGCAGGAAGGCTCGATTTCCCTATTTGTTTGTTCAGCTCTACAGGTTTGGCTTGAAGTAGATACAGCCTCAGGGAGCCTCGGGAATCTGCAGCTGCTGCAGCGATTTTTAGTTCATCATCAGTAGTTATTGAAACCAAATCGCCTTCTTGGTCCCTGAATTTAATGTGAAGCTCCCCGCGGTCCGGAAACCGCTCGTGGATAACATCCTTCAGTTGAGAGAGGGTGCAACTAAGAGGAACCTGAGCCCATCTGATATCTTCCTCAAACACCAGCTTTATTGTCCTCTTAGGCTCTTCTTCCTGACTACAAGTTTTAATCTTCTCTTCCACGACCAGCTTATCCTCGGCGTTCTTCTCCTGATCAGCCACATTCTCCTCGTATTCCTCGCAGACTGGCGTCTCCAGCTGCAGCTTTTTGCTCTTCCTCCTTTTAGGCTTGTCTTTTAAGACAGGAGACGGAATAGGGGGTTCGACATACTCGGGAGGAAGTTCGATTGTGCCGTCTGTGACGACCAGTCCTCTCTCCTCTATTGCAGCTTTCACCCTATCAAGGACCTCACTGGCCATAAAATTGTTTGGTTCCATTTTTATGACAGTATTGACATCTCTCAAAGCAAAATCCAGCCTATTCAAACCCTCATAACACCTCGCCCTCTTCAAAAGCGCCTTGCTATACTTCGGTGTCACCTCCAACGCCAAATTGCACTCCCGAATGGCCTTCGGGTATTCGCTAAGACCCATTTGCATATAACATGTAGCCAAATTGCTCCTAAGCAAGGACACATCGATATGATTCCTCGGAAGCAAATTAATGGCCTTCTCGTACTTGAGCATCGCTCCCTCGAGGTCCCTCCTCTGGAACAGCTTGTTCCCTTCCTCTTTCAACTCCTGAGCCATGGTAATGAACACTTCTGTGTCCTTATCTTGTGCTCTGGGGCTATTAGCCCCTCCTTTGTTTTGCCTCATGTGGCTATCACTGAAGGAATATCCCAACTCCACACCCTTGATCTTCGCTCCGTTCTTCCCCATGGCAAATCCAACACCCGCCAGAAAGATCAATTCTACAAATCCTCAATTTTGGTTTAATCCTATGGCTTAATTATGAAAAACCAACTTCAAGATCCTCTCAAAGAATCCAAAATGTTAACATACTGACAAAAAGTTTTCCAAAAACCACAGTTGACCTTTCATGTTGGAATTCATAAGCTCCAAGAACCTATCTTTAACCCTTTAATCCCAATTGAGTCTCTCAATCCAAACAAATAAGCAAGATTGAACAAGGATAAAACAAGAACAAAAACAACAACCACAATAAATGTTCACAAAAGAAAAAGAAAAATATTATTTCTTTGTTGCTCTACCACCTCCCAAAAACCAGGACTTGTTATTGGCTTCAACAAATCCCAATTCAAAGATAAACCCAAAAAAGGTTAGCAAGCCACCTTCTTCAAGGCCTGAGCTTGGGATTGGATTGTACAACAATAACAACAACAAAGGAAAATGCTTCGACCCAGAAAACCAAAATGGAAGATTTGTTTTTTCCCCTCTATTTTTATTATTGCAAGGAAACAAACAAAGAACTTATCTTGGGGGGGAAGAATTTGCCAGGGGAAGAAAGATTTTTGCCAGGCAGAAGAAATGGGGTTTCTTCTTTTTCGATCTCTTATTGCCAAAGAGAATGGACAGAAATACAAGGAAGGGAAACCGACCAAAGTCAATCTCCCTGTCTCTCTCCTGGTCTTATTTCGTACTTGTTGTCTTAAATATTTTCGCCAGCTAAAGTTCCATTAATGCCAACGAGTTAGAAACAGATTTTTGCCAGCTTAACCAAAGAAAGCACCATAAACAAAACAAAAAATTGAAAAGGGGCCAAAAGGCTGATGATCCTATGTTTCTAGTACTACTTCTCTTGGGCTATTAATAGCTCCGACATATAAATTTTCTATCAGCCGAAAAAATATTCTTTCTAATGCCATTACTCAAACCTTATGTGAAC
Organism: Hypericum perforatum; assembly: GCA_012979155.1. NCBI lineage: Eukaryota > Viridiplantae > Streptophyta > Magnoliopsida > Malpighiales > Hypericaceae > Hypericum > Hypericum perforatum. The sequence continues at coordinate 64,734 of SOPF01027617.1, forward strand.
CGATCATAATTCACAACGTGAGATGGTTTAGTCCAAAACATGATACGTAAATCTAAATATATTGCATGTGTACCTGGCAATACAAAGGAAGTCGGTGGAGGTCCACTTTCCGTATACTCCAAGCAATCTCCCTGGGCTGGGCACACAACAAATGGGCCAGACTAGCGATCCTATGAAGCCCATCATCGAAACGCTTCGTTTTGCACCCAAGACCAAACCAGACAAGATTAACTTAGCACCATCTGTCCTTCTCTTATTAGTTATTAGTTTAAGGTCGTGGAGGCTCTCGGCGACGACCCCTCCTCCCTCCCAAAGCCCAGAAGCAAGAAGCAGCAGACCACCCTCCCTCCGTAAAAAAAAAAGTGTCTTTAGCTACAAGGAGACCAATTAAAGACGTAAAGATGAGATTTTTATTGCTAATATTCTTCATTTGGGGCCTTTACAGCTTTGTTCTTGGAGGCCAGATGTTCTCAGCTCACTCTACTTGGTCTTCGACCAATACCCTTCACTGCCCGTGTAATTGATAATAAAACTGGATTCACACCAACGTAAAAATTACAGTTGGGACTAATTCAATAGTGCTCGACTGTGAATATTAAAGTTTGAGAAAATCATTCACTGCACTAATTAGACTGGTTCCTTTAGCATTTTGATCTCTCTCTGTCTCTCTTGTAGTTGAATTTTCATAATAGTTTCTCATTATGGTTGAGGGTATGTTGGTCACTAAGGTATAGTATGGAATAATTATTACGAAAATTGGGTTAAACGGTTGAGGGTGGAGTATCCATGTGATCCTATTTATTATGTTTGGGTGCGTGGACTGCGTGATTTGAAATAGTCTTGTAACAAGGATTTAAACTTTGAGGGTACCATTTGTTTGGTAATTCTGATGCGCCTTCTTTGAAGACAAGCAAGAAAGTAAGTGCAGAAGTGTGATGTGTGTTTAAACACGTGTTCAGTTAGTTATGTTCGAGTAAGTGTTAATGCGTGTCTTGTGAACTCATTCTTCACACATATTTCTTTAGACCTAATTTTTATTTTTAAAGTTTTTAGTTGTTATTTTCTTTGGCAAGGATTACAATCAACGATTCAAAATTTTTAAGTAACAATGTTTTTTGTTTTTACATTAATTTTTTTTTTGTTGTTGACCAGAGAAAGGTCTGGTTGTTTTTTTGATAACCATTAGAACCAGTCCATGGCTAACTAGCTTGTTTTGGCTTAATTCATCACAATGACACGAGGCCAAATTAAGTGTTTTGGAGGTGGAAATAAGCCTAAGAAGATATGGCTGCATGTGGTAGTGTACCTATGACAGATGGTTATATATAGAACTGAAGATAAGATTGATAAGTACCAACAGGCATTTGCACTAAGGATTATTTCGAATTAAATCTTGAGAATGTGATTCATTTCGGTATGATTTCTTTTTATTTGTTGAACTTAAGCAACCGCAATATGAAATTCTGAGGGAGCATTTTCTTCTTATGACAAAATACAGTAATTTGTGAAAATCTAGGTACTCTATTTTTACCACTTTATAGTCGTGACCAGATTAGTGTTACTTAATAGTTATTAAATATTTATTAGAATTTTATGTTTATACAGGCATTGAATTTGTACTCCAAAACACTATCGTAAACTAATTAATTAAAAAACTTAATTTAGAGAAATTAAATATTTCGTAGTCAAGCTTTATGAACATATTTGATTTCAATATAATATTTTTTTAACTACCTTTTATAATCTTCTGGGCCAATGAATAGCTCTAAGCGGCCCAAATGAAGTACAATATTAAGCTATGAACCCCCGAGAGTTATGGCCCATTAACGTCAAAGAGAAACGCCAACGGACCCATTTCAACGAACTTTAACGACCATCTTAGATCCTTCGAATCAAGATTGGTAAAAAGATTTTGTAACTAACATATGAAAAAGAAACGATAATCACGAAGATTATAATAAAAATATTAATATTAAAAAAAAGATAAACACCGTCAATTAGCTCGCTAAACATCAGTTCTACCCTTCACATATTCCCACTTTTATCGTTTCTTTAGACACCAAAACTTAATTTGATCACTTCCTTCCACGAATTCCGTTTACCAATCCTGAGATTTCCCTTTGTCAGTTGGAAGAGAAGAAAAAAACCAACTTCCAATTAAGGAGAAGAAAAGCTGGATGTACTATGTTTTTTGCGGGATCATTGAGAAGATCACGGTTGTTCATCGACCGAACACTGCCCAACCAGCAATTCTACGCGTGCAGATCAGTCGAAAGGTCACAGGGATCCATCACATTGTCGCCTTCTTCGCCACTGCACGGAGCGCCTAGGAGTGGTTCCGGTCAGGGACGTTCTTGGCCTAATGAAGCCAAGTCTTCAAGATCACTACCTTATTCTTCCGCCTTGCTTGTGGTTGTTGGTTCAAGCTGGTTCTTGGGGTACAGCTCTTTCGTGTCGTTCGCGGAGAATGATACCAATGAAATAGTTTGGGATTCGGGTGATGATTATGTTGTTCCATCTAAAAAGAGTCGTTTCATCTTTGGAGGTATGTTTGCATATGATCTATGTAATGAGCTATTGAAAAATGTACTTTCTGAAAGATAAAGATTGTTTTTGTTCTAAATCTTTCAGATACATACAGGAGAAGGGTATTCTTTAATTACGAGAAACGCTTACGTTTACAAAGTCCCCCTGAGAAGGTAGGAAATCTTTAATTTTGGTTCAAACCTGTCATTAATTTTGCTATCCAAACACATTGTTATTTCTTCCGGTTTCAGGTTTTTGAGTACTTTGCATCCCTCAGAACGCCTGAGAAGGAAGTCCTGATGACGCCGGGGGACTTGATGCGGGCCGTTGTTCCGGTGTTCCCTCCGTCGGAGTCGGACCGGGTAAGAGAAGGATTTCTAAGAGGGGAGAAAGCTCCAGGGGAGTTACAATGTGATCCTTCTCAGTTCTTCATGCTTTTCGACACTAATGGCGATGGCCTCATATCATTTCCAGAGTTAAGTATCAATCCATCCTTCTCTCAGTTTACCAGAAGAAAGTTTGTTGCAATTATCTGATTACAGGTCTACTCTGTGGTTGCAATTTCAGGTATATCTTCTTTGTCACCTTACTCAGCATTCCCGAATCGAGCTTCTCCGTAGCTTTCAAGATGTTTGATCTCGACAATAACGGGTACACCATTGTTCTACATGTTCGTTCCAGTCCACTTGAGCCTATGTTTAAGCATCAAGTTCGTGCGTACAGTGAGATTGACAGGGAGGAGTTCAAGAAAGTGATGAGCCTAATGCGGGCTCAGAACCGGCAAGGTGCGTCACATCGAGACGGGAGACGGCTCGGCCTTAAAGTTGCAGAATCTGTAGAGAACGATGGCCTGCTGGAGTACTTCTTTGGGAAGGATGGGAAAACCTGTCTTCGACATGAGAGATTTGTCCAGTTTTTAAGTGACTTGCACCATGAAGTAAGCACAACACCTGCTGGATGCATCATGTTTCAGCAATCAGGTCTGACAAGTCCTAAAACTCGTATGTTCTGCAGATGTTGCGGTTGGAATTTGCGCATTACGACTACAAGTCCCGGGGCACTATATCGGCTCGGGATTTTGCATTGTCACTAGTTGCATCTGCAGATATTAGCCATATAAACAAGCTCTTGGACCGAGTCGATGAGCTGGGCAATGACCCAAGCCTGCGAGACATCAGAATCACTTTCCAGGAGTTCAAGAATTTTGCAGAGCTGCGTAGACAGTTGGAGTCACTGTCTCTTGCAATCTTCAGCTATGGAAAGATCAATGGAGCACTGACCAAAAAAGATTTCCAGCGTGCCTCATCCCAAGTATGTGTATATAGGCCATTGATAAACTATAATACTAATCTACTGCCCTGTTGATTCCCAATTAATCTCTGTTTGTCATCAGGTCTGCGGCATCTCCATTACCGACGACTTAGTTGACATTATATTCCACGTGTTCGACGCAAATCGCGATGGGTCATTGAGCTCGGATGAGTTCATCAGGGTGCTGCAGAGAAGGGAGAAGGACAGCTCGTTAACAAGGGGGGCGGGCCTGGCCGGGTTGGTGTCTTGTTGTTTGTATTGTGCAAAATGCACATGTTCTGCTTCAAAGCATTTCATCTGATACATACTTGGAAGCTTCATTATATGCAGCACATATGTAATGGAACTTTATATTGAATTAGCTCTGCCGTTTCATACGCTTATTATGCAAGAAATGCCACTTCCTATCCTTCTTCTACGACATCGACGGGTCATTAGTTAGACAAACCACAGTTCACGATAAAATTTCAACTCACAGGAAGTCCATCGAACTTCCCGAGTATACAGCAGCACATAGTAGTACAGGAAAGTAGCCAAGCACAAAAGAGAACCCATCTAGAGTTATAAGCTTCGTTAACAATTCTCTATGAAGTAAATTTATTTAGTAGATTAATAATGGATTTCAAGACCAATTCTAAGCAAATGATCATAAACTGTTTAGCACATAATCAAGGAATCTAATCATGTAGCATCTAGAGTAATGATTTAGCAGGACACATATAAGAAAGCAACAGCTGAATCAACTCCGTTCGTGCAAAGAAACTAAAATACAACCTGGGTCCGGTCCGGACTTATGACACGAGCAAAGTAATATGTATGCTTCAAGTCTGCAGCTAATCGTCACCCCCATGGCCTTCAAAAGTAACACCCGAATTATTTTCCTCGAGCACTGTTCTTCTTCTCCACCATACTCGATCTTCTAGATTTCTGGTTCAAAGTCACACAAAAATACACGATAAGATGACTCCATTTACACTAAAGATGAATAATCATGATACATGATTTAACAACAAATATCAAATTTCTCATAAGCTCTGTTACATGAACTACAGTAGAACTTATTTCAAAGCAACAGCTTCAGGAGCTGTACTTGTGTAACAGTCACAGACACAGAGCAGAGCATAGGGATCCAACCTGCACTTCAATGCATCCCATAATTGATCCGTGGACTCCAAAATAACAGAGCTTGCAGGCTTCCATTTGATCAGTAAAGCATCTGCGTACTCCTTCCTTAGGATTTTCATCCCAGTGCCTGCGTACTTGTGGTGACGTTGCTCTTGCTCCTCGATCTTCGCTTTCTGTTTCCTTGTGTCTTCCAGCTTCCTCACAAGTTCTTCCTCCAATTCTGATAGCCGCTCGTGTTCCCTGTGTAGTTGGTCAGAAGTTTCATCCAGGAGTGCTTTTGCTTTGATGAGAAAGTGGGCATCCCATACACGCTTAATCTTATCGACAAGGAAGCGAACCTCAAATCCAGCTCGTTCTACTAACTTCAGCAGAGTCAGCCATTGCCTAACTCTTTCACTTGTGATCTCCACTACTTTTGTAGTGCGGATGTTATGTAGAACAGCACACAATATGGCGATGAAGTATGATTTGTCATCCCTATACCCGTTCTTCAGGTTTTCATTTGTCTCAAAGATACCATATTTGCCAAATAATTCTTGATATATTGGAACAAGAGTTTTAGGTAGCAAGTATTCTCCACCTACTACAACTTCAGATCCACCATGGTGCAAGATAAACTCAGGAACTCCGTCTCTTTTCAAAGTGGTTGGAGTGCAACCCAACTCGCTGGAGAAGCGACTGCAGGCCTCCTTTGAAAATGAATAGTTAATCTTATCATCTTCTTCACTCCCGTCTCCACTTTTCAAGTCGTTGTCATTGTTCTGTAACATTTCTCTTTCCCAGTCTTCAATGGTATCTGCTCTCCCCAACTTATCTTCTCGAACTGCGGATTCAAAGGTTAAACCATCCCTATGTATTCCGCACCATGAGAAATCTAATTCTGCCTGGCCTTCCAAGATTTCATCTCTAGGGATGACCTTACTCTCCACGTGTGGGAATGAAGTTCTCAAGTCCACATCTCCACCATGATGTCCCAAGAGCATTGGCATAACCTATTGATCAATAAAAAGACAGCAACAAGCAATAAATATTAATGAGATGCGCAACAGATTCCTGTCAGAAGACTCTTCAATCCAAATTGAGATGATTTGTGTTCCAACAGTCCAACCGGAAAGAAATAGCGTACCTCTGATATTGCGCATCTTATCCCGCATACCATCGGACAGCCTTCTATGCAACGATACACAGGACGCATCGCGTCTCGTACTTTTTCACAAACATGGCATGGAAACATGTCTGTGTAATTCTCCTCCGCATAAAAATCTTCAAGTATGAGCGGGTGAACATGACATGGATGTTTAATCTTACACGGCAATGGACCGCAGGAAAGATGAAGGCTAAATTTACATTCTGCACAGCGGAAGACATTACCGCTTTCTTTACAAGAGGCAGAACAAACCCAACAAACTTCCTCGTCATACATGCCCTCCACAACGGTAAGAAGATGAGGGTGGTGACCTTGGTATTGGATAGACGGGATACAAGTGGCACACTTTCTATCAAGTTGGAAGCTGCACTTTTCGCAGTGGTAGATACCGGACTGACTAGGATCACCCGATTTGAACTTTCTCAAACATAGACTACAACTTCTTATTGACTCCGGAAGTTGACTAGCGCTAATCAGAGTGAGAGGGTGTTGTGGATGAAGTGGATGTTGCAGCTCAAATGGCAGCTCAGCACAAGCTTTGTGGAAATAGTATTCGCAGCGACTGCAATAATACATACCCATCAAACCGTGTCCTCCACACAAGAGGCAATCTGAATAATTTTCCAAGTTTTCAACAAGTGACAATTCATGCAAATGGTGGAGGCTGGAGAATGTTCCATCGTCATTCAGATTATTCTTAGGCCGAAAGAAGCACTCCATGCAGAGCTTGAAGCCTCCCTCAGTAGAGCGGAAAGCCAACTTGGAAGCACTCTCTTCCTGACACAACATACACTTGAATGATGGAGTTGTTAGCATAACTAAGGTGCAGTTGAAGTAGTAGTGGTGGTCAACCTTCTGGGGCAAGATATCCAAACAAGATGTGTGAACGTGGAAATCGCACTTGGCACAAAAGTAGGAAGGTTCAGGGAGCACCAGTTTTCTACAGATTCTGCATGAAGCTTTTGGAACGTCTGCATCTAGTGATAATTCCAAAAGATGCCAGTGACAGAAATGTTGTATCCACTTTCCTTCAACTTGAGAGTCCGTTGCAGCAAACTGAGCACACATAGTGCCCACGTAGTAGTCACACTGGCTACAATAGTAAGCATGGCTGTGACAATGCGTGAAGCACGCATTGCAATTGAAGGTGGCAAAGTATTTCAAGTTGAGAAAGCACGGGTGGAAGGGATGCTTTATCATTAGCAAGGATGAATCTACCCGGAAAGATAGAGCTTCTGTAAGAGCACAAGGTACACAATAACATCCGAATATATCTTCTTCTTTAATCTCAATATACGGGGTGACGAAGGAACCTGAGAAAGGCCTATTATAAACTTCTCCCTTCACATTATACGGGATGAAGAAGAAACTTGTAAAGGACCTTTCACACTTGCAACACCGGCTCTCACGAGACCTGACTAGGACAAGAAGCTTATGGTTGATGGTGAGCAATTGAGGTAAAACATCAAGACAAGGCTTGTGAAGGAAAATGTCACACTCTCTGCAACCATAGGTCGGACCTGAAGCAAGAGAATCGCAAACAAAGCATGCAAGCCTCTTGTTCAAGATCGTGTCACTTATTTTTCTCTTTATGTCCTTGAAGAGTTGCAGGGGATGTTGATGAGAGAAATGAAGGATATGCTCTGCCCGGTCATCTGCAATTATCGCAGCTGAGAAGTGCGCACACCCGATGTCCATATAGAACTCACATAGTTTGCTACATTGGTAGGCCAAAGTACATGATCTCTGGGCACAACAAGTATTGCAAGAAAACGTTCGATGAAGTTTAGGGAGAAGAGGACATGGATGGCAATGATGCTGAATCTCATCTGAGAAACCCATACAAGATTCGTGAATGTAAAATTGACACAATTTACAAGCACCATAAGAAGCCTGACCTGTAATTGTTCTCCTGCACAGATCACACCGGAGAGGTTTCTTTCCCTCTGCCTCTTTGTAAAGCGTTAAAGGATGGTAGTGAGACATGTGCTGGATTCTGTTTCCTTTATCATCAGAACTGTCTGGCGAATCTAACTGGACGCACATTGGATGGATGTTGAAGTCATGTTGTTCACAACTGTAGCCAGCAATGCGAGGGCACGGCTGGTAGCAAGCATCGCACTCGGCCTTGCGGCCCATTAACTTGAGGAAGAGAGTGCAAGGGTGCAAGGAATGTCGAACCTCTCGTTGCAGACCTGCACATGACTCGTGCAGGAAAACTCCACAGGAGTCGCACGCATACCCCTTCTCTGGTTCCGGCTTCCTGCATCCTTGGCACAGCCGCCCTGCATCTTCCTCACAAGTAAGCCTTAAAGGATGGTGATGAAGGAAATGATGGATCCCTTTTTCATCAGATCCAATGGGTGAGAACTGAGCACACGACGGATGCATGTTGAAGTTGCATTTATAACAATGATACCCAAATACAGAAGTATAGTGGAAGTCCCAGAAACAGGCATGACACTTGGCCCCGTGGTCGCGTATTTCCACAAGGAAGAGAGGGCATGAGTGGTAGAAATGCTGAATCTTACGCGGCAAATTTACACACTCCTCGTCCAGGTAGAAGTGGCAACCCTTGCAGCCATAGGACTTTCCTGATATACGCCTCGTGCACCCGTGGCACAGTATCCCTGTATCTGTATCTGTATCTACCTCCTCGTAAGTTCTCAAGGGATGGTCGTGGGAGAAATGCAGGACCTGCCCTTCTTCTAGGTGACTGCCGGGCTGCAGATGGTGGGGGGCAGCATCCACTAGGAAGTCGCATGCTTCGCATTTGTAGGATAACATCATTTCCTGGCGCACGCTGGCCTGAGAATTTGGAGAAAGGGTAAGGAGGAGAGGGCAATTTGGGTGAATGGAATGCTCCATCCTCTGTGGCAAGTTGGCGCAGGCTTGATGGAGGTAGAACCTGCAAGGATCGCAGGCGTAGAACTCCCCGGACAAGACATCGTCGCACCCAGAGCACGTTCTTCCCGGACAGGATACTGCTTCTAATCCATCATCATCATCTTCATCTTCATCTTCATCTTCATCTTCTACTTCTTCTCCACCCATTCGGACCAGCCTAAGAGGGTGCTCGTGAAAGAAATGTTGCATCTCCATATCGAAAACGTCCACCAACAGAGAGCTCTTTCTTTCTAAGGCGTGTGCAAAATGCAGAGCATCAAGGTACGGACTCGACGACCTTGTGGCAATTATTGTCTATGACCATTATTGTCTATGACCAGAGACAGACAATTAGGTGGAGACCTTTAAAAACGAAGACTATCATGGAGTCTTGTCCTTGTTTTTTTGTTTTCTGTTTTTTTAATCTAAATGTTATCCTATTTTGTATATTTGTCATAAAATTATTCGAGCCCAATATTTTTAAGAGCAAATTGTTCTCAGATCCATGACCTTGCTAAAATCACTATTTTCGTCCCTCCTATTTCGGAAAAAAGATTTTCGTCCTCCTACTTTGCTTAAATGTTATTCTAAGGTCCCTGGTTCTGATTTCAGAAAATTTCTCCGGTAACAAGGGATCTGAAATGACTTTTTTGCCCTTTATTTAAAATTTTAAAAAATAAGATAAAAAATAAGGGGCAAAAGGGCAAAAGAGTCATCCATCTTCTCGACCTGAATCAAACAGAAAAAAAATAATTTTTTAAATTTTTTTAATTTTTAACTAAAGGGCAAAAGAGTCATTTCAGGTCCATGGGTACCGGATAAATTTTCCAAAACCGGAACCAGGGACCTAAGAGTAATAATTAAGCAAAGGTGAGGGACGAAAGTATCTTTTTCGAAACAACAGGGACAAAAATAGTGATTTTAGCAAAGGTCAAGGACCTGAAGGCAATTTGCTCTATTTTTAAAGATAAGATTTGGTTGGAAAAAATCTTATAATTATCTATTAAAATTTAATTAGTATTATTTATATTTATAATTTATCATTTCGTATTTTCTATGTAATTTGAATTAATGCTAATTTAATATTTTTCAAAAAACAATTATTGTTTATAAGATAAGATTTGAGTTGGAAAAAATCTTATAATTATCTATTAAAATTTAATTAGTATTATTTATATTTATAATTTATCATTTCGTATTTTCTATGTAATTTGAATTAATGCTAATTTAATATTTTTCAAAAAAATTTATTGTTTATAAGATAAGATTTGAGTTGGAAAAAATCTTATAATTATCTATTGAATTTTATAAAATAAAAAATGTACTAACTTTAGATTAAATAAATTGCATATATTACAATGATCTTAAACATAAATTACAGAATTTATATTTATAAAAAATGTACTATATTCTACAAAAGTTATATTAACGAATATAAAAATATGAATTAATAAACTAAAGTTAATTAGGTTGATGATGTAAAAGATATATATTAATTGTTTATTGGCTGAGGTTGAGTTGGGTGATGGCTGGTGCTGTGGGTAAAAAATTGAGAGTAGGGGAATGAGTTGAGGTGGATGAGTGAGAAATTAATTAAATATTGCAAGGCTGGATTGACTCGGGGCTGATGCTGCGTATAGTCTTATAATTACTTTGTAATATCACATATTTTCACAGTTTTTAATTTCACCGGTCGATTCGCGTTTCAGAGTGAACGTCGGTATGTAATTATAAGTACGACCAGATTTTGGTTCAATCGGAGAATTTTCGTTCCAACCGGCTGGTACGAAGGTATGGTTGTAAATGAAATTTTCGATTCGACCAAAAATCAGCTTTTTAATTTTTTTGGTAAAATTTTGAAAAGAGGAGGTGGGAATCGAACTTGGGTGGGCGATGGATGGAGAGAGAGAGAGAGAATTTCACCATTCTACCACACCAACTTATTGATTATTTATTCTGATTAAATATATTTAATATGTAAATTAGGAATATTAAAGAATAATTTAATTTATTGGATAAAGATTAAGAATCATTTAATTTAATGTTAGAAAATTGTTTTATTTCATTCGGGTTGGCATTTTAGATATTTTATTTATTTTAATAATTTTATGAAATTTTTTTATAAAAATATTTATGAATTTTTTTATAAAAAATATTTGTACCATTTATGTTTTTTATTTATGTAATCGAGATAAATTATGTAATTTGATGTTATTATGTAATTGAAAAAACTTATATACACATGTATTTAAGTAATTTTGGTTGGAAAGATATAATTTTAGTTTGAATAATGACTTAATAACACATGTATTTATGTTGTTTTTGGATGTATTAATGTTATTTGGAATTAACTTTGAGGTTATTAGGTTTTCTATATGTATATATATGGTGAAACTATGTCAAAAAAATTTGGTACTACTACCGGTTTAACCGGTAATATCGATATTACCTAATTTCGGACAAAACTGACATGATCTCTAAAACGGTATTGAAAATTATGCATATTTTCACTTGGGTAGGGAATAAGTTAGTTGTGTCTAATTTATTTCAATTTTTATCACTTAGCGAACGCCACTTCTGGCCCGGGATTTTTTGGGCAAAACAATGCTGTTTTGACGCCCATGTCGAGTATCCGATAGGTAATGACTAGGAATTTTCGTTGCTGACGTGTCGGTAGATAAATTACAAAATAATACCTAATTTGTTTATAAGTTAAAAAAAAACTATATAGTACTAAATCGGTAAAAGTCCGTGTCATCCCATTCCCCTTCCCTAAGCCTCTCCGACCACCACCGGTGAAACAAACAAAATGACGAACCCTAAACATAACAATAACTGAACTCCATCCACTAACTAATCAACCGATTTAAATTTACGAATGAAATAAACAATTAATCAAATGAAAGAAAAAGAGGACGGCACCTGTGGAGAGGGAACGCCGTGAGGCCGGGCCGAGGACAGACGGGGGGGAGAGGACGCCGACGAGAAGCGGGAAGAGGCCATCGATTGGGACTCCCCGCAGACGACGTCGTTTCCGATAATTCTATTTTTTTTTTTTGGTGAATTCTTTGTTTAGCTTGTTGGTTGAAGTGGACATTGGGAGTTTTAATTGGAGGGCTTTTTGATTTAGCAGTTCGGAATTAACAGCTTAACTTAATCGGCGGTTATGACTTTAAGAGCGGTCAGACCAAGATCAAGTCTTGAGTTGTATGTGTGTTCCGTGCGAGATGTTTATGGTGCTTCAATGGAGGGCGCAGATTTCGAGGAGAGAGAGGAAAGAGAAGGGAGGTACGATTCGGTCCTGGACGCTGTGTCCAGGACGTGTGCTGGACAAATGGATCGAGTGATTTTTCCATGAAGATCAAATGGTTTTTGAAAAAATCACTTGATTTTCATTAAAAAACCACTCGAAAATCAAGTGGTCAAATGGTTTTGCCATTAAGATCAAATGGTTTTGAAAAACCACTTGATCTTTATGGAAAAACCAGTTGATCTTCATTGAAAAACCACTCGAAAATTAAGTGGTCAAGTAGTT
>SOPF01027617.1:82051-163114 GCA_012979155.1 Hypericum perforatum
AAATGTGGTTTATGTTGGTCGTCGGAATAGGTGTACTTGATTAGGATTGGGTCGCAGTCGAAGAAAATATTGGACGCTTTCTCTGTAAGAAGAGATTGCCCCGTATATTTTAGTGCGTACAGATTACAGCAATCGTCCCCAAAATTCAATGACTGTTCTGGTGTTTCCAAGACCATTGCACACGAATCTCGAAACTTTTGTACGAACCTATATATACCTAGAACTTTCAGACAAACTTCGTCCTAAGTGAAGAACGAGGGAGAGAAGAAGACAACTATGCTAAGATGATGCAAGTTGCTGGGATGAATTGGGAGTAAGAGGAGGAAGGCCTATTTATAGGCTGGGCATCCATCAACCCTCTTTACTGATACCAATGTAGTACATTCCCTTTACTCATAACTTGAGTTTGGGCTTTTGGACCTACTTGGCCTCATTCAATTCTAGCAATCCCCCACATGAATGATGACCAATGCATGTAGACTCTAATCAAAAGTTCTAGCATGTTATTATTGCATCAAGAGAGGTAGCTTGCAGCTTTGAACCTTCTCTAGTAGAATGTTATCAGATTTACTCGCTGCTCGGTGAACGTGATATCTTGAACCATCAGCTTTTGGCATAAACCAAGACAATAACATTTACGCAATAATAAATCTAGTATATTTAAGTTCTCATGTTATGTCCATTTCGACTATGGACCGTAATTTGGATTCATAAGTATTTTTTCCATTTAAAGCGACATCACTTCACACTTATGTAGGTGATCTCATATTAGAAATATCCTTCCATACTCCATCTTTACTAAGATATAGGAATCATTAAAAACGTAATATTTAACCTTACCATACCTCTCAGGTTAACACCTGGGCAGTTTTTTAGAATGAGATGGGTTCTAGGTGATTAACTAGACCCTCCATAACTTAGTTATCTCATTGAACCAAGTTTGTGGAATCTCTACTCATCATGGTTGAGTTACTGCTATGGATATTCCTAGTGTGTAGATTTGAATCCCATTCCTCACACTGTATTATACATTTGATCTTTATTGATTTCTTTCGTAAAAGGATCGACTAAAGTATCCTTGGACTTTACGTAGTTTATGGTGATCACCCTACTAGAGATCAACGGTCTAACAATATTATGTCTCCAATGGATATATCAAGACTTACCATTTTACTTTGTGCTCTCCTGATTATAGACATGCTATCACAATATATCAATATGGGAGGCATCGCTTTACTACAGTATGAAATATCTTCTAGGAAGTTTTTAATTTATTCAGCTTCTTTCCCAGCTTTGTCTAGTATTATAAACTATGACTCCATGATAAATCAAGGTATGCATGTTTGTTTAGAGGACTTCCAAGACACATCTCCTCCTTCTATAGTAAAAATATCCACTCGTAGATTTGGAGTCATTAGTGTCTAATATCTAGTTTACATCACTGTATCCTTCTAATACAACTAGATATCTAGCACAGTGTATGCCATGCTTTATGGTATGCTTTAAATACTGTAAAACTCTTTCCAAAGTTAGGTAGTGATCCTTTCCTGGATTACTTGTAAACCTACTAAGTTTACTGACTGAGTACATAATATCGGGATGAATATAGTTTGTTAAATACATCAAGCTCCTGATAATTTATACATACCTTAGTTGAGATAAACTCCTCGATTCTTGGCTAAGTGTAGACCCAAATCTACTACAATCTTTGTAATGTCCCGTGATTTGACCAACTGGTTCTACTGTATCAACATGAGTCTTTTCAGCATACTTTGTCCTCATTCGCCCGTACCCTAGGAAAACTTCCTAGGAGGTCACCCATCCCGATCCTACCCTTGGCCAAATATATTTAACCTCGAAGTTCTTTCAAGATGTGTGCCCGTAAAGAAGGTGCACCTTGTTGATATGGATAATAATAATTAAATCACTTAAGCCTTTCACACAGTACATATATGGGATATCACATTCACCCCTCTTAAATATGTGATGTCCTCGTCATGCTAGATACACACAATCCTAGAATCTCTTGCTTATAGGTGTATTTGATCTCTAAATTACACCATACAAGTTGAGGTCACTCTGATACTAAATATAATACCTCATGATTTAACCGACTAGCTCTACTATACTAATACGGGTCTTTTCAGCATGCTATATCCTCACTCGTACGCACCCTGAGAAATTTACCAGGAGGTCATCTATCCGGATCCTATCCTTAGCCAAATGCATTTAACCTTGAAGTTCTTTCAAGATGTGTGCCCGAAAAGAAGGTGCACCTTGTTGGTATAGATAATAACAATCAAATCACTTAAGCCTTTCACATATTATATATACAGGGTATTATATCCATCCCTTCTTAATACACGACATTCTTGTCATGCCAGATACACACAATCTCAAAATCCCTCACTTGTAGGTGCATTTGATCCCTGAATCACACTACATAAGTTGAGGTTGCTCTGATATCAAATATAATGCCCCGTAATATGACTGACTTGCTCTACTATACCAACACGAGTCATTTCAGTGCACTTTATCCTCACTCACATGCACTCTGGGAAACTTCCCAAGAGGTCATCCATCCTGATCTTATCCTCGGCCAAATATGTTTAACCTTGAAGTTCTTTAAAAATGTGTGCTCGAAAAGAAGGTGCACATTATTGGTATGGATAGTAACAATCAAATCACTTAAGCCTTTCACACAGTATATATATGGGATATCACATTCACCCCTTTTGATACGCAACATCCTCGTCATGCAGATACATACAATTCTGGAATCCCTCACTTATAGGTGCATTTGATCCTCGAATCACACCATACAAGCCTAGGTCACTCTGATATTAAATATAATACCCCGTAATTTGACCAACTAGCTCTACTATACCAACACAAATCTTTTCAGCACGCTTTGTCTTCACTCGTATGCACACTGGGAATATTTCCTAAGAGATCACCCATTCTAATCCTATCCTCGACCAAATGTGTTTAACCTTGAAGTTCTTTCAGGATGTATATCCAAAAAGAAGATGCACCTTGTTGATATAGAGAAGATTAGTATGGCCCTTGGGCAAGGTTGACACACACAAATCGCAAAATGGTCCAATTTTTTTAATGTAACACCCTGTGATTTGATCGAATGACTCCACTATACTAACATAGATCTTTTTAGCATGCTTTATCCTCACTCGCACACACTCTGGGAAACTTGTCAGGAGGTCACCCATCCTGATCCTACCCTCAGCCAAACGCGTTTAACCTTGGAGTTCTTTAAGGATGTGTACCCAAAAAGAAGGTGTACCTTATTGATATGGATTGTAAAAATCAAATCACTTAAGCCTTTCGTATAGTACATATACGGTGTATCACATTTACCTCTCCTTATTGTGCCAGATACACACAATCTCAAAATCCATCGCTTATATGTGCATTCGGTCCCTGAATCACATCGTACAAGCCAAGATCACTCTAATACTAAATGTAACACCTCGTGATTTGACCGACTAGCTCCACTTTACTAATACAAATCTTTTTAGAGTATTTTGTCCTTACTCGCACGTACCCTAGAAAACTTCCCAGGAGGTCACCCATCCTGATCCTTCCCTTGGCCAAACCCGTTTAACCTTGAAGTTCTTTCAGGATGTGTGCATAAAAAGAAGGCGCACCTTATTGATATGGATAGTAACAATCAAATCACTTAAGCTTTTCACACAGTACATATACAGGATATCACAATCTTAACCGGAGGTTTTTCATAAGCATCAAATTTCTTGAGCATGCTTTTCACGTAGTAAGATTGTGTCAAAATAATTTTGTCAACTTTTCTAGAAATTTTTATTGCTAGTATGATGTCTGCCAGACCCATATCATTCATGTCAAAGTGGTCATTTAACATGTTCTTATTTTTCATAATAACCTCTTTATTACTTTCAAGTCATCTATGTAGAGACATATAATTACGAAGCTTTAAGTATGCCTTTAATATAAACACATTTATTACACTCGTTGATCTTAAAGCCATTCGACATCATCATCCTGTCAAATTTCTCATGTCACTATTTTGGTACTTATTTTAACCCGTATAATGACTTAACTAGCATACTTACTTTTTGCTCTTGACCAGGAGACACAAACCCTTCAGGTTGCTCCATGTATATCTCCTCTTCCAGTTCTTTATTCAAGATCGATGTTATAGAGTATTACAATAACTATGAGCACTCTAATTGATGAGATTCTTGTGACAGGTGAATATGTGTCAAAGAAATCATATCACTCTTTCTGTTTGAATCTCTTAGCCATCAATCGAGCTTTGTACTTATTGATTGATCTATCAGCTTTGTATTTCCTTTTTAAAATTCACCTGCATCCAGAGATTACAATCCGGTGGGAGATCCACGATTTCTTATGTGTGGTTTTGTATAATGGATTCTATCTCACTATTGATAGTTTCCTTCTAGAGAGGAGCATCTAGACTGGATAATACCTCTTGGATTATCCTGGGTTCATCTTCTAGTGCATAGGTTAGATAATCAGGACCAAAGAACTTGGTTACCTTTGTTAGTTTACTATGTCTAGGTTCATCATATTCTTGATATGACCCTTTGTGTAGTCTTGTGAGTCCTTTTTTATGGTACTTCCTTTCTTTCTTTCCTTATTAGGAAATGTATTCTCAAAGGATATTACGTTCTTTGATTCTATGACTATCCTGCATTAATTTCAGGGTTCTCAAATTTGTGCACTAAAAATGGATAAGCATTACTATTTTGTGATATCCGATAAAGATACAATCAATAGTCTTGGAATCTATCCTTATCTGCTTAGGTTTAGGACTTGGAATCTATCCTTATCTGCTTAGGTTTAGGTACCTCGACTTTGGCTAGGTACTCTATACTTTAAGGTAATTGTAGGAAGGCTTCCTTCTTTTGCATAGCTTGTATGAGATTTTGTACTTTTCTTTTGTGACAATTTATTTAGAATATGGTTAGCTGAGAGCATAACTTTCTCCCACATATTCTGGGATAAGCTCCAGCTAATCAACATAGTGTTCATCATCTCCTTGAGAGTTTGATTCTTGCATTCAGCTATACCATTTGATTGAGGTGAATATGGAGTAATTGTCTGATGAATAATATCATGTTCTAGGCAGATTTTCTCAAATGGAGCTACATATTCTCTTCCTCGATACTTCAGATTATTTTGATTTTCACGCTAAGTTGATTTTCAATCTCATTCTTATACCTCTTGAAGGCATTTAGAGCTTATTCTTTGCCTTTTTATGAGATATATGTAATAGTATATTTTGCAATCATCGATAAATGTGATAAAATATTTCTTTCTGCCTTTAGTTTGTACGTGTTTCATATCACAAGTATCCTTATTAATTAACTCTAAAGGCATGTAATTCTTTCCACCCAATAGAAAGGTGATTTTGTCATTTTAGCCTCCATACATACCTCATATTTATTTGAAGAGTTAAACTCTAGATTTGGTAATAAATTTAAACTTATTAACTTCCCTATTAAGTTTAAATTTACGTGTCATAATCTATCATACCATAAATTAGAATAGTCGGCTAAATAAGAAAAAGCTTTAACTTTATTCTGAATGTTAAAAGTACAGTGTACAGTTATTACATTCATCTTAAAGAGCCTCTTTTCTAAGTAACCATTGCCTACAAATTGACTCACTTTGGTCAGTACAAACTTACCAGCCTTAAATATAAGCTTAAGATCGGCTTTGCTTAATAATGAGCTAGAAACTAAGTTCATGCGGATGTCTAGGACATGCACTACATCCTTGAGAGTCAGCTCCTTTCCCGAGGTCAGCTTCAGGACTACTTTAACTAGGCCAATAATCTTAGACATAGCAAAGTTTCCAATGAACAACTTTTGATCGGTGATCAGTATATAGCTTGAGAATATCTCTTTGTCTGAGTAGACATGGCAGATAGCTCCTATGTCTATAAACCACTCTCTCAGATAGTCTACCAGTTTAGCCTCAAACACCACGATCGATAGATCCATCTCAGACAAATCTTCAGCCAGGCAAGCTATTCCCTTATTGTCCTTTTTTGGCAGGCGACAGCCTTTAGCCACGTGGCCAGGTTTCCTGTTGTTGTAGTAGTCGCCCTTGATCTCATGAAAGATCAGCTACAACTCTTACACTTGGTCGATGACCTTCTTAGAGTCCACCATCTTGAAGTCGAGGAATCGTCCGATAACAAATTTATTGTCTTGGCATCCTCTACTTTGTATTTCTTCTCAAGTGAACTCCACAGCTCCTCAGCGGTCTTGGCTTCTGCATACACGTGTAGAGTGTGTTCTCTAGTCTATTTAGGACGTAATTTTGGCAAAGGAAGTCACTGTAACTCCATACGTCAATAGCATTGATCTTTTGTTGATCCGTCTCCTCTTTCGTGATCTTTGATGCTTCCTCTTTTAGGAATCGAACGAGGTTGAGCGAGGTCAGATAGAATGTTATCTTCTATTACCACCTCTTAAACTTGGTACTATTGAACTTCGCTAGCCTTTTGGCATAGACAGTTCTGGGACTAATAGCACGATGCTCGATGATGCCATCTTCAAGTACACAAAATCTCGTCTTATGACTGTTGATCATCAGATAAGTGTACTTGATTAGGATCAGGTCATAGCTGAGGCAAATGTTGGACACTTTCTCCGTAAGATAAGATTGTCCTGTATGTTTTAGTGCGTACGGGTTATGGCAATTGGTCCCAAGATACAACAATTGTTCGGACGTTTCCAAGACCATTGCACATGAATCTTGAAACTTTTGGGCGAACGCTTATATACTCGAAACTTTCGGACAAACTTCGTCCTAAGTGAAGAATGGAGAATAGAAGAAGACAACTATGCTAAGATGATGCAAGTTGTTGGGATGAATTGGAAGTAAGAGGGCCTATTTATAGGCTAGGCATCCACGAACCCTATTTGCTGAAATCGATGTGGTACACTCTCTTTACTCATTAACTTGAATTTGGACTTTTGGACCTATTTAGACTCATTCAATTCCAAAAATTTACTAACTAAAAATTTTGCGGAAGTGGAGAAATGCCTCAATGGTTTAAATTAGACCTTCTTGCTATATATTTCATTTAAAAAAAAAGAGCAACTTCACCTAGTTTCTCA
Source organism: Hypericum perforatum (assembly GCA_012979155.1). Classification (NCBI taxonomy): domain Eukaryota; kingdom Viridiplantae; phylum Streptophyta; class Magnoliopsida; order Malpighiales; family Hypericaceae; genus Hypericum; species Hypericum perforatum. Next base: position 89,200 of record SOPF01027617.1, read on the forward strand.
AATTACAAGTGCCTGAAGTTGTAATATTAATTAGAAAAGTACTTGATTTCGATATGTGGATTGATTTAATTATAAGAAGAGAATGTTTAAATTACCAAATCTTAGTCATTACATTCATAATCTTGGACTCAAGATATCTAGTTACTTATAAGTGTTACTTGAAAAAAAAAATTTGGTAGTCAAACGTTTACCTGTAACTTGTAGTTTTGCCATCATTAAATTTCCTCGCAGGTACAGAGACTTGAGAGCTGGAAGTGCTCCGAGAGGTTGTAAGATGCCATCATCTAAGTAATTAAAACTTAGGTCCAAGATCTCCAAGTTGCTCAACTGGGAGGATGTTCTTTTCAGACCTGCAATTATAATAATTGTGTGACCACGTAATTGGAATTTCAAATAGAAGTCTCTGACTTGGCTCTCAATAAGAATTGAAATAGTTATCATCAACTCATAATATTAAGTTAACCATCTATTCTTTAAATTTATAAATGCAACTAATGATGTCGTATTTTAAAAATCAAAGATATATCACGAAATTTAAGCTTCGAATTTGGAAAAAAAATTTCATAGTATTTGTTGGAAATATTAGTGAATGAGCCCAAGCTCAATAGGCCCAAAAGCCAAATAGTTAAGGAAAAGGAAAGGGAGTGTAAAGGGGTGTGTACCACATAGGAAAGTGCAAGGAATTTTTCTTAGTTTATAAGGAATTCCCTTACTTGCACTTTCACTTGGTTGACCTCTCCCTATGTTGACTTCGAGTTGACTCTCAGTTGACTTTTTGTTGACTGCGAGGACGGTGCTTTAGCACCGTCCGAGCACGGGCGTGGGACCGGGAACGGACACGGGCTCGAGGCCGGGAGCGGGTGCTTGGGTGCATTGAGGTGCACTTGGCACTTCGCAGGCTTATCCAGAAGGGCCTCCAGACAGAAATGTCATCGGACGCGTCCCTTCGGACATCCCAGATCCCTGCCTCCTCCAGCCTATAAATAGGCATGTCCCCCTGCCATAATTTCCATCCCAGCGACAACAGGCATTCTGAGCAATTGTCGACTTCTTCTCTTCCTCCGTTCTACACATAAATAGTCAGTCGAAAGTTCCGGGTATATAAGGGTTCGCCCGAAAGATTCGAGTTCGTGTGCAACGTTCTTGGAATCGCCCGATAGTCGTTGTATCTTGGGGACGATTGCCGTAGCCCGTACGCACTGAAATATACGGGGCAATCTCGTCTTACGGAGAAAGTGTCCAACACTTGCCTCGACTATAGCCCGATCCTAATCAAGTACTCGTATCCGTGAAACAACAGTATTCATCCCGAATAGGAAGGGACTCTGTAACAGTCCCACGTTAACTTGGTCAAAATCAATTTATACTGAAGAACAATAATTGTCTTATGCTAATTGATTCTAGCTCGAGATTGTATCAATAAAATTAGTCAAGTTGTCGTATGCTAATGGATTCATTTGGATTATTTCGATACCATAAAAAAAATCATATAATATTCAAATTTGAATTAACATGCCAAGTGACAGAGAGATGAGATGGTTTACCTTGGGCGTCAACCCAGTTGACCAAGTAATTACCACTCAAGTCAAGACGACGGAGTTCTCGAAATGGAAGAAACCAAGACGCGTTGACATACGACGCGCTAGAGTTTCCAAGATCCATGTTCGCTTCACAATCAATTGGATATCCGTCCAATATTCCCCGGACAGAGAGGGCCGCGACCCGGCCCGTCGCGGCGTTGCACTCGACGCCTTCCCATCGGCAACAGTCGTCCGAGGTGGCCGACGAGTTATGACCGGTGAATACAGTTGGCCAGCTCTGAGCCGTTGGAGAAATTTTGAAATGATGCTTCAGGTTCAAGAGAGCTTCTCTTTCTTGCTTCCAGCAACTTTCACAAACCCAAGCTTCCAAGAGAATCTTCGTGATAATCCCGACCAGCAACAGCAATGTCGGAGAACACCTCATTGGAAATGAAAAAAGTTGTTAAGATTCAATTTCTAAAGGAATTTATCTTGTCCGTGGGGAGCTAATTCGCCAGTGTTATATAGTATTTTGTTTATATATTTTCGGATTAATATATATATATATATTTTTTTAATACAAGTTTTAAGTCGTTGTCCAGAAAAATGGACCGCGACAGAACTAGTCAATCAACGGCGGGTCCCAGATTCTTGACTTGAAGAGCCCGTTGAAACGTGAGGTAACGTCTTTGAATATTCAAATAAGAAGAGAAGCAACTGCAAAATGTATTACAAATGATTTTAATTATAAGCTACTGTACTTCTGATGGATGTATAAATGAGATTCTTAGTTATCATTTTGCTTCTCTCTTTTTACCTACCCAGAAATTAATTATATAGATCCGAGTAAATTATATTTTCTTTCAAAAAGAGAAATTATATGAATTTGAGTAAATTAACTAACTGAACACAGTATAATTAAGTTATGAGAGAAATATAATTGGGTTCTCTCACAACTCTACTATAGTTTTAGTATTCCAGGCGCTATTAAATTTTATTCGTACGTGGCTCTTCTGTACCAACCAACACGTCACGCGTGGTTGACTTTGACCCTAAGTCGGTCGTCTCACTTTTTTGAGTCGGTCGTCTCAAAAAAAAGTGTCACGTAATATGATCAAATTCCTTTTTAATATTTAAATGGTTTAAAAAGTATAAGTAAGTACAATTTTTCAATTATTTTCAGTCAAAAAGACTTCGGCAGCTGTCTGAGCGTTGAATGCGGAACGTAGTCGTTTCGTGAGTGCCGGATTCGCCCATTGAAAACCGGCCATGTGTACCATATAGCCTAGGTAATAAAGTACATTTCCTCGTTCTATTTGGTCCTCCATTCTTTCACAGCTTTCGAAACTAGCATAACTCGTTCAGCCCATATGTGTCTGGGCCCTAAAGCCCACTAGATAGTAACTACGAACTTTTCCGACCATTGTGGTCTTCAATGTTATCTCTGTTTTCCAAGATGGGCTTTTGCTTGTTGGATCTTCTCGTTTCGTCGATTCAGAAAAATATAGATGGTTTTACGTATAAAAATAGCAAACTATAAAGTGCCATTTTTTCTCTCCTAACTCTATCTGAATCTTGACCCGTTGCTCTAAACGGGATATAATTAGAAATACGGAATAAATAAATCTATTAATAAAAAAAATGACGCAACAAAATTTTGGGTTTCATTTGAACTGGACAATTGTTTTCAATTATGTGAAATTTAGCTTGTAATATTTTACAAGTTAGCCTGTGAAATTTGTTGGAAAATCAAATTTAATTAAGGTTGCAACCTGAATTATGGTTAGAACCCTTCCGATCATCATAATAGAGGTGTTTGTAATGGCCAACAAACAAGAAAAAATTATACAGTTCGTGGGGATGCAATAATTATAATTAATAATTCGCGGGCTTCAAAACAAGAGGCAAATCATGGAGATGGAGCATGGGGATTCTGGAATGCACTAACTTAATTATTTTAAAAAAAATATTTCTTTTGTCTTTCATTTCTTCTTCCGGAACAAAAATCAATGATTAATAGATAGATTTACGAACCCCAAAAAGACAAAGCGAACACAGGCTGGAGATTGTTTCCCAATGAACAACGTTGTTGAAAGTAGTATGGAGAGTTGGTTGATAAATTATCGTGCAACTTTTCCTTTAAATTGTTATACATCTATGGGTTAATCAAAGATTAGGGATCGTAAATCAGACTACAATTCAATCATTTGTATGTGATATTGTTATAACTGGTATAAGACAAATCAACTACACCAAAATTAGGACAACATATTGTAACTCGGGCCACCACTCGATACACGAAGACAAGGAGAGAGAAAAATGTCGTGCCGTTCGGCTCATGGGAGGGAGTTGGAATTGACGTATCTTGTAGGAGGAGGAAGGTGGCTATGCTCAATTTGCATAAAGAATAAATAGGACAAAGGGACAATAGTTGTGAATGTCCCTATCATTATCCGGTAGGCTAGAAGGCAAATAAGAAGAAGAACAAAACCAAACGTCTTCGATAGTGTACCATCGTCGACCCGACATGGCTGGTGCATGCACATGGGCCGGTCAAGCCCCCCTCACACTTATGGAGCCCACATCATCCAATACTTGTGAAATTCTCAAAGTTTTAAATTTTTTTCAAGAAAAAGAATGAATACTACGTTATTATAAGTGATAACTTTAACAACTTGAGTTAGAGTTTTTTAAAACACAATATAGTTCAATATTTTTTCGGAGAAATTTGTCACACTTAAAAGTTCTAATGGTTTTAGCTTAAATTAATCAATCTAATATGGTGTTGAAATATCATTTATAAAAAAATAAGTGTATGGATATCATTTGGTATAAAAAATATATGTTGGTTTTTGTACTCTAATAACACAAAAAATGTTGGTCATCGATATGATGTAGTTGAATACATTAAAAATTCATCATCTGGTAGGGATGTTGGCATTTCGCTATTGTTTTTCGAAGTTTTGCCTCTTTATTTACATGTGATGCAATCCATCTGTTTTTTCAGCTTAATTTGACATGAAAAGATCCGACTTCCTCATCTTGGCCCCATCAGAAAATACTTTGTATTTTTTTTTTCGTTATGATGATTCCAATCTGTTGGACTTGGAATAATTTGGCACCCATTATTTTGGGCCCAAATGTGGTCCAGCAACATTTGTGTTTAAGATAAACATTGGAAAAGATGAGTTGGCAAACTACCTTTGTAGCTCTGCCACTTGGATTTTTTGGATTGATTTGTAATGCTTGGACTTCTCCTATAAAAGGGGAAGAAAGTAGGTGATCATTCTGGTAACTTTTCCACCGAAAATACACACACAGCAGAGTAGAAGGATTATTTCGGATTGGTTCCGAAATTCTCAGATTTTGCAACAGTTTGGAAATTCGTGGAAATCATTCACGAATCCGAATCCGATCGTGATCGTGAATCAACCAGTAGCAAGATCTCGTCAAGACGATCCGGGAAAGCTCGCTACAACAAGTAATTTTCGTTATTTGTTAATGAATTATGCTTGTGGATTATTGTGTAATTAGCTATAATTAGTTGTTAATTATGTGTTAATTATGCTTTTAATCCTTCAATTGGTATAAGAGCATGCTTAGATAATGTTCTGGTTGTTGTTTGATTGATGTAATCAAATTTAATTGTGATTATTTGATGCAAAAATCGAGTTTGATTGTGATTTTGGTAAAATTTACAATCTGTAGTCCTTGAAAGTAGGTTAATTAAGAACCTGAGGACTAAATTGAAATTCGTTTTTCACGCGTGTAACTGTGTTGGATTTTTTCACGCACGCGCGAGAGTTTTGGGACTGTTTTGTAATTTGTCATTCCCGAGTTCAAAACAGGAACCCTAAATCGCGAGTTTTTCCCCAAATCACTCTTTCACTCAATCCGATCAAATCCGACGATATCAACGTCGATTATTGGTACCGTTCGACTCTCCTGTGAGTCGCCGACCTGTGGGTACCGGTTTTGTACGTTGCCTTTGCCGGAATCGGGAGATCGGACCTCGGGTTTTTCGTGAACCCGTCGAACAGAGAAGAGGACGATGTGTCCTTACCGGACCTCGCCGTCCCTCACCGATGGCACCACCGTGACCGGGACGAGATGACGAGTTCATCCCGACCGGTTGCGGGCTTTGAATCGCTGCGGTGGAGCCGCGGTGGTGAGGAAGGTGTCGGAGGAGGTTCGGGGAGAGAGAAGGAGAGAAAGAGGGAAAGAGAGAGAAGGGGAAAGGGATTTTTGAGAGGGGCAAAATCGTAATTTCACGGTTTTCCCGAAATCCTTTATACCCCGGTCCGATTTAATTGAAACCGGTTCAATTACTCTGGTTTCTTAATTCGCCCGAATCCGATTTTGGTCAATTTTGTTTAATAAAATTGGGCCTATTTGGTGGGCTTTCTAATTTTAATTGAATAAAATTGTTCTGTTGGGCCTATTTGTTGGGCTGGGTTATATTTTAATTAAATTAATATGTTTTGTTTAATTAATCTAGTTTAATTAAATAAATCTGTTTTATTTAATTAATCTATTTAATTAAATAAATCTGTTTTGTTTAATTAATTTTGTATTTTAATTAAATAAATTTGTTTTGTTTAACTAATTTTCATTTTAATTAAATAAATATGTTTTATTTAATTGAAATTATATGAATTAAGTTGTAAAAGATTATTAGGATAATTTTTTATAACTTGAATTTATTTTGGAATAAGTTCTAAAATATATTAAACATGATTATTTGTGTATCATGTTAAAATTTCCTTATTTATGTGTTATTTTTAGGAAATGTTATTATATACTTGGTGTTTATAGAAATTTTGTATGCATATGTGTATGTTTAAAATTTCTTGTATACCGATGTATATATAAAAGCTTGTGAGCTTTATGTGATTAAATAATTTATTTATTTAATTATTTATCCACTTGTATTTACTATCGATGAACTTAGAATGATTAAGGTTTGAGATTAATCCTCGAAGGGTAAGGGGAAACATACCCGTAACCTACTTCAAATTCGAGATAATCAAGGACTTTATATCATTCGGAGTTATAATGTATAGTAGATTTGTATCATATTGCTAATTATCACTCCCTTATGTGCAATTTTTTAATTCCCATTAGTTATGTCGGTTGCTTCCAAGTCAATTGTCGCTGAGCTCAACAAGGAGTTGAAGCTCAATGGTGATAATTATGATAGTTGGAATATGAAAATCCAATATGTGCTAGAAGAACAGGATGTTCTTGAGACTATATCTATGGTACTAGCTGAACCTGAAGTAGGTAACACTGCACAGCACAGGCGTGATAGAGACGCTTTTTTAGCCTGGAAAAAGAAAAATTCCACTGCACGTCTCATCTTGCTTAGTGCTATGATGGATGATATTACTAGGCAGTTTCGTGTCTATGACAATGCCAAAGAATTGTGGGATGCTCTTAAAGAACGATTTGGGAGGCTTTCTGTCTCAAAGCTACGTGCTTTGACGATAAGATTTGATACTTATAAGAAAAGCCCTGATCATTCGATGAAGAAGCATCTCAGGCAAATGTCAAACATGATAAGTGAGCTGATTGAGGCAGGCCACATGCTTAGTAATGAACAGCAGATCCAGGCTGTCATTCGTTCCCTACCTGCCAATTGGGAACACATGAAAATGACTCTTACCCATGCGGATAATGTTACGACATTTGAAGATGTGGCCCATCACCTTGAGTTAGAAGAGGATCGTCTTCTAGCTATTAAGGTACACCCTGAAGTTCACATGACTCAGTCTAGTAGCTCAGGGGGTAAAAAGAAAAGAGGTAGAAAGGGTCAGGGTAAGAAAAATGAGAATGAGGGCAGAGCTGAAAATCCTGGAACTAGTGAGAAGAGTTCTAGGAATAAGAAAAGGAGAAAGTTTAACATCAAGAAAGTTAGATGTTACAACTGTCAGAACAAAGGTCATTTCGCTAAGGACTGCACAGGAGAAAAGAAGGTACATAAAGTTCACTCATGTGTGAGTAGATTATATGTATCTAGTTGTGTTCTTCTAACTGAAACTCATCCTATGTGGGTGATTGATTCAGGAGCGACAGACCATGTAACAAAAGATCGTGAAGCTTTTGTTGATTTCCGACGGTTGCCGGTAGGAGCAAAACATATTTTTGTTGGCAACAACGCACGTGTAGATGTGAAAGGTTTGGGTACATGTAAATTGAACCTGCGTCAAGGACGTACCCTACTTCTTCATGACGTGTTGTTTGCTCCTGAAATTTCCCGGAACTTAGTTTCTGTTTCAGCTTTAATGTCTCTTGGTTTTCGCTTGCTGTTTGAGAATAACTTTGTAAGGTTGTTTTTAGAACATGTCTTTTATGGATCTGGTTATGTATCTGATGGTTTCCTTATCTTAGATGTTGATTTGATATCAAAATCTTGTTTTTCCTCTGTCACTAATGTTCAAACGTCTGGAGAAGATGTTAATTTGTGGCATTCTAGATTGGGCCATATTGGTCAAGATCGCATGAACCGTCTAGCTAAGGCAGGACTGTTAGGTAATTTAGAAAAAGCTATATTACCAACATGCGAACACTGTCTAGAAGGAAAATTGGTAAGAAAACCATTTGGTAAAGGAACTAGGGCCACCTTTCCACTTCAATTAGTTCATTCTGACGTCTGTGGTCCAATGAATGTGAGGGCTAGACATGGAGCTTTTTATTTCATCACATTTATAGACGACTATAGTAAGTATGGTCTTGTCTATTTGATTTCTCACAAATCTGAAGCATTAAGTTGTTTCAAGATTTTTATGAATTTCGTTGAGAATCAACATGATCGAAAGATTAAGGCCTTACGAACAGATCGTGGCCGTGAGTATCTTTCAGATGAATTTAATACTCTATGTCAAGAAAGAGGAATTGAACATTAGTTGTCCATTCCTTATTCACCTCAACAGAATGGGGTAGCTGAAAGAAGGAACAGAACCCTTCTTGATATGGTAAGATCTATGATGGCCCAGGCAAATTTGCCTATATCTTTTTATGGAGATGCGCTCCTTACTGCCACATATGTTCTAAACCGAGTCCCCTCTAAATCTATCGCTACCACTCCCTATGAAATATGGACAGGTCGTAAACCCGATCTGAGCTACTTGAGACCATGGGGGTATGCATCTTATGTCCATTCTACCTCTAGTTCTTTCGGTAAATTAGGACCAAGAGGTAGAAAGAGTGTCTTTATAAGATACTCTGAAGTATCAAAAGGATACGTTTTCGTAGGTGAACTCGAAAATGGATAAGTGACAGAATTTGAATCACGAGATGTCACGTTCTTAGAGAATGATTTTCCAAAATTAGGAGACGTAAGAAGTGATCTTACGCTATATGAAATTGATGAGGCAGAATCATCTGGATCGCTCCAACCGAGTGGGAGAATTATAGAGGAGGAAAATCAAGTTTTTCCATCTCAAAATGATCCGGTAGTTCACGATCCTAGTGGGAGTACATTTCCAAATTCCAGTGGGAGTATGGATTATCCCTTCAGTGGGAGCACTATTCCTGGTTATGATAAATATATCAGAGATGTTTATCAAAACCGTGAACTTCGTAGAACCAAAAGAACTAGTATTCCACGCAAACGATTTGAGGTTGAATGTGTTGGTAATACTTCCTTGACATTATTGAAAGATAACAATGGTCCAAGTGAGATTCTTTTGGCAATCATACAAGATCAAGATGAACCTAAGAATGTTTCTGCTGCTCTATCATCTCCTAATAGAAATGAATGGATTAAAGCAATGGAAGAAGAGATGGCTTCGATGGAGAAAAACCATGTTTGGAAATTGGTTGATCTACCTAATGGACGTAGGGCAATTGGGAACAAGTGGGTTCTCAAGATTAAGCGAAAAGCAGATGGCTGTATCGAAAGGTACAAAGCTCGCTTAGTTGCCCAAGGATTCAAACAACAGGAAGGAATAGACTATGAGGAGACTTTCGCACCTGTTGTGAGATTTACATCCATTAGGATAATTCTAGCTATGGTAGCAAATTTAGACCTTGAGCTACATCAAATGGATGTTAAGACTGCTTTTCTCAATGGAGAATTGGATGAGGAAATCTATATGATTCAGCCAGAGGGCTACATCCAAAAAGGCTGTGAACGTAAAGTTTGCAAATTGATGAGATCAATTTATGGCCTTAAACAGTCTTCTCGACAATGGTATATTCTTTTTCATAATACGATCATGTCGCATAATTTTAGAATGATTGACGAAGATCATTGTGTCTATTTGAAAAGTTCGGCTAATAAATTTGTCATCATCACTCTATATGTAGATGACATACTAATAGCTGGAAATGACATGGGATATCTTAATGAGCTCAAAGTTTGGTTTTCGTCCAACTTTGAAATGAAAGATATGGGTGAAGCTAATTACATTCTCGGAGTTAAGATTACGAGAAATCGCTCGAAAAGGCTATTATCTCTTTCATAAGAGACATATATCCGTAAAGTAGTAGAGCGATTCAATTGTAATAAATGCAATCCCAAATATGTCCCTATTGTCAAAGGCCATCATCTTAATAAAGACATGTGTCCTATAACAGCCCAACAGAAAAGGGATATGATGAAAATCCCTTATGCTAATGCAGTTGGTTGTCTGATGTATGCAATGTTGTGTACAAGACCAGACATTTGCTATGCTGTTGGGATGGCTAGTAGATATCAGTCTAACCCAGGTCAAGCACATTGGAAAGCAGTTAAGGGAATTATAAAATACTTGAATACGACTGCAGAATACTCACTGGTTTATCAAGGTCAAGACCTGATATTGAGAGGTTACACCGATGCTGATTGGGGTGGTGATGTGGATGAGAATAGATCTACATCAGGATATGTATTCACACTTGACGGAGGTGCTATTTCGTGGAGTAGCAAGAAACAAAAGTGTGTTTCTCTGTCAACTATGGAAGCCGAGTACGTTGCTTCTGCGGCAGCTGTACAAGAGGCAGTTTGGTTGAAGAGGTTTTTGAACCATCTATCCCTAACCGACTCAAAAGGATCAGTGAGCTTATTTTGCGATAATCAAGCGTCAATAGCTTTTGCTAAGGATCCTAGATACCATAGCAGAGCGAAGCACATTGGCATTAAGTATCACTTTGTTAGGGATATGATTGCACATAAGGAGGTTAGCATAAAACATATGTCTACGCATGATATGATAGCAGATCCTATGACCAAGGTTGTATCCAGAGATGTGTTTGAGAAACATGTCAGATCCCTAGGATTGCGTAGGCATTAATGTTTTCTGTACATATTGTAATGACTCAGTTGTTCAATATAATATGGTTGTTTTAGCAATACGATTGTGTAAATGTTATTTTTTGAGAAACATTTACAAGAGCATGTGAGACAGAAAAGTAACCCACTCACACGGGTGTTTACCTCAGTGGGAGTTAATGAGTTGATTCCTTGATGAGATGAGGCAGTTTTATGAACATCGTTATATCGAGTGCCTGTTCTAAAATGTTAATGCCGTCTTGCTTAACTACAAGAAAAGTTCTTGTTAAAGTACGAGATTAGTTATAATGCAAGCATTTGTTGCTGCATTGAATTTTCTGTAAATTCAAATGATAAGATATAAGTGGAACTTATCATTATCTGTCTATATAGCCTAGAGCAGTTTTAAGTAAACTAAGGCCGTTGTTCAGTATAACATCGAGGCTGATGCTCTAGTATGATGTTAATTTGTGTATCACATGCGCTCCTTTTCAGAGGAATGAACATCATAAGACGTGGATAGTACCATGTTTGCTTGGTCGACCAATGGATGGGAAATCATTATGTGATTTCTGTTTCCCTAGTGTGAGACCAATTCCGAAATTTTTTCGGTACACTATCCTTAAGATCCTTAACGTATTTCAAAAGTATGATTCTGTGCTGCTAGCTTAGAAAGTCTACGAAAAGGTCAAGATTCATAATTCGACCTGGCAAGACTGACTAGAAAAGCAGGCTTTATCATGATGGAAGAAATACTTATAAAGGAGAAGGTTATTCATCGATCATATTCCTAGAATTTCGTTGTTCATTGGTGCGCACCTATTGTGTTAAGAGTAACACAATATTGAACACGATTAAATTGTTTGAAATCACATATGCAAACAATGGGATATGAGATGAGACCTAGGATAAGGCATACCTAAGGTAATGAGATTATCGAGATGCTATTATTCAAGTAGTCCGTGTGTGTGTGCTCTTGAATTTGGCTAAGTGCACTCGATGTATGCTGGTCGCACGAAATCTTTACTAAGCGTAAATCTGAGACTTTGTTGATTATGGTCAATAATGTGTGAGTGGGAGATGTTGGACTTGGAATAATTTGGCACCCATTATTTTGGGCCCAAATGTGGTCCAGCAACATTTGTGTTTAAGATAAACATTGGAAAAGATGAGTTGGCAAACTACCTTTGTAGCTCTGCCACTTGGATTTTTTGGATTGATTTGTCATGCTTGGACTTCTCCTATAAAAGGGGAAGAAAGCAGGTGATCATTCTGGTAACTTTTCCACCGAAAATACACACACAGCAGAGTAGAAGGATTATTTCGGATTGGTTCCGAAATTCTCAGATTTTGCAACAGTTTGGAAATTCGTGGAAATCATTCACGAATCCGAATCCGATCGTGATCGTGAATCAACCAGTAGCAAGATCTCGTCAAGACGATCCGGGAAAGCTCGCTACAACAAGTAATTTTCGTTATTTGTTAATGAATTATGCTTGTGGATTATTGTGTAATTAGCTATAATTAGTTGTTAATTATGTGTTAATTATGCTTTTAATCCTTCACAATCCAACACTAGTTCGAGTCAGTTGTGCCGATTTCTGACTCAGCTACTGCAAATTTTCCTCGTTCGGTTCCTCCCCAAGTTGGAAAAAATCCTTCCCTATTAACTTGTGCTTTAGGATCAAATTTAATGTACTATAGAGATTGTCTCTCTTAAAACAGGAAAGCTTTATTTAAGTTTTTTGTCTGTATGTAAAATTTAATATCAATAATTTTTTTCCAACAAAATTCACTTAATATTAATTATTATCTGAATATTTATTAGATTGACTAATTTAAACTTATAAAATATAATATTTTAAAATGTATGGAAGCTCTACTAAATTTTATAGCAACATAGTTTTTCCTAATAATCTAACCCAACGTCAAATTACTCAAATATTTCACGCATTTCATATATGGAATATCAGTATATCACAATTCGCTTGAGCCAACATCTAATTATTATGTTTCGTATTCTAAACCTATTGAACCCTATTTTAGAGACTTACTCGTTTAATATTATTTTATATATTCGTAAAATTTAAAATAAAAATCTTTTAAATAAATCACTATATCTTAACGTTGGAAGCAATTCTCTTTGGACACCTTCCCTTACTATATAATATCGTATTTTGATTTTTTTTTCTTCACACGTTGATTAGAAGATAAACCTAAAATTCATAGATAATTGTTATGACATGTCAAAAACCAAAGTTGACTATTCCATTTTGCTTCTACATATCTCTTGTATGTAACAATATTATCTCACTAGCTATTTCTTATCATCAAGGGCATTTCATGTGTATTATATCAACTGCATATTTATAAACAATATTATCCTATTTTTTGTCTTGACATATAGTTCCATTGTTTGTTACTTGTGACATCTGTCAGCATCGGTAGATAAAGGTAACATAGATATACGTTCATTGAAACATTTGACCAACAATTTGAAAAGCACATCCTGTTCCAACCCCTTGGTATTCCTTTATATTTAAGTCTTAAAAGTAAGTAATGATTTATACTAACTAGTATTTATACTCTAATATGAAACAATCATAGTTCAAACCAAACTGGAAAATGACAATTGGATACATTTGTTTAAGAATTTAAAAATTTTCTGAATAAATTATTTAATTTTCTAATATAAATAAGTCACGTTAATATGTAATATCTATTAGCAAGAAATAAACACACAAATTTTTTTTAGTATTACTATTCATAGTTAATTACAAAAATGATACCAATAAAAATTAATTACCAAATTGGTGTTCACGCAAGATACATGAAAAAGAATTCGTGACATCGACCGAGTTACGGGAAAATTATCCGTGACTACCAAATGACAAAAACAAATCGTGAGTAACCAACACGGGTTTTTTGACTTGTTTTTATATTCAATAATTTTTTTTGAATAATTCAAATTGAGAAATTATGTAAAACAATAGTGATAGCAATATTTTGGTACTCGAGTGTCTGAATCGTGAATTTTTTGAATGTGCATAACTTTTCGAGATCTGAGTATGGTGAACAGCCAATTCGTCAAAATTTCGACCCCTAAAACAATATTTTTTTTAGAAAATAAAGTTTTTAGTATCAAACAATATTTTGGAAGAATAATTTACTATAATTTAACTTATTTTTTAATTTGAATTTTCAAGTTATACCCCAAATCCGCACATAATAGGGTCATGAAATTAATTTTTCATGAAACAATTTATTATCTTTGTTAAATATTTATATTAAACTTAATCCAAGAAATAATTTACTATAATTTAACTTATTTTTAATTTTTAATTTATTATCTTTGCAACAAATTCAAGAAATATTAAAAACATTGATTTTTAAATTTTTTAATTTAAAAAATACATGTCATACAAAAAAATACGTGACTTGATCATTAATTTTTCTGTGACTTGATAATAGTGTCCTACATAGATACTAATTTAATAATTAATTTTTTTCTATATCATTTTTTAATTAATCATGAACAATAATATTTTTTTTTAAATCCAAACAATGTTGCACAAGTGGGAAAGAGAAGGCCACCCATGGCCCAATATTTTCCATTATGGTTCCTCTTTTCGCTTTCGATACCTTATCATCTTCGGCTAAGTTTAGATGATATTTTTGGTAGTTTTTTTTTGGTGGAATGATATTTTTGGTAGTTGAAGTTCAGAGGATATGGTTTAACAAGTTTTTGGTACTTGGTGGCAGTGTAGTTAGCTCCCCGAGGGAATGTTTTTTTTTTTTTTGAGTGATGGGTTAGGTACGGAAAATAATTATTTTGAATAGCACATAATAAAAACAAATTAGACTACATTAATATATTTTATTATTTAATATTAATATTCTGAGTTTACCAATATTAACACAGTTTGTATATAAAGTTTTTGTAAAAATACAAATATTTACATAAAAAATACACTTGATTGAAATATCATTATTGTCATATAAAATATCTTAATATGACATATAAAATATATCAATATGACACATAAAATATGTTATTATTTAAAAATAAAATATCAGAGTCCACTTTTGGTTTTGTACGTTTGAAATATTTCTTTTAGTACCCATTTAATTTTTTTTAAGGCCACAGGGACCCACTCCTCTCGTGTCATGGAATTGACCCAATTTCTTACTTTTGCTTTGACAGGTCACGAAGCACGGAGGTAGACGGTTCGAATTCGAACAAATTCGAATCGAATTAGTTCGAATTCGAATTTATCAAAACACTAAACCATATTCAATTCGTTCAAGGACGAATTGAATACGAATTATAAACCTTCGAATTCGAATTGAATCCGAATCGAATTCGAATTGATTCTTAAATCTTAAATATTTAATTAAAAAGTTAGGAATAAATATTTAACGTATTTTGAAAAAAAAAATAAACTAGAGTTTGAGTTTGCAATTAATATACCAAAATAAACTAGAGTTAGAGTTTGAACTTAATTAGGGTTTAATGGTTTCATAATTTAGGTTTAAGGCTAGACCTGACCATTTGTCGAATTCGAATTATTAATTATCGAATTATGGTCAAATTATAGTCGAATTCGATCGAATTCAAATTAGTTTGAATAAGCGTTGAAATTTTTTTTGGAAAATAAATAAACTAAAGTCTGTGTTTACATTTAATGTACAAAATTAAGTTGACTATGACTCAAAGTTTATAGTGTAAAATTTTAAGGTTTAGGGTTTATGATTTGAAATTTAAGGTTTTAAAGGTTTGAGATTTAAGGTTGTAAGGTTTAGAATTTGTGATTTTAAGATTTTATGTTTGGGATTGTAAGGTTTAAACTTTGGGATTTAAGGTTTATGGTTTAAGGAGTATAATGTTAAAGGTCTGTAGGGTTTGAGATTTGGGATTTAAAGGTTTAAGGTTTACGGTTTTAGAATTTAGGGTTTGAGATTTTAAGGTTTAGGGTTTAAGGGTTTAAGGTTTATAGGGTTTAGGGTTTAAGACTTTAAGGTTTAGGGCTCTAGGGTTTAGGGTTTAGGGAATATAAGGTTTGAGGGTTGTAGGGTTTGAGATTTGAGATTCAAAGGTTTAGGGTTTATGATTTTAGAATTTAGGGTTTGACATTTTAGGGTTTAGGGTTTGAAATTTTAAGGTTTGGAGTTTTAAAGGTTAGAATTTATTATTTGAAATTTTATAATTTAAGATTTTTAATTTAGGATCTTATATAGTTAAAATTATATGATAAATATGACTAATATATATAATTAGTAAATTTCAAAAATATTTTATTCATCTCAAATTTTTAATTAAATAAGTATAGAATTAAGATTGGAATGTATAAACTTTAAAGAATAAAAATTGGTACTTCTAAAAAAAAGTAAAAATAATAATCTGTTTATTAACCTTTTTACAATTCACCATCACTCCAATATTTTTAATTCCAATCCCTCTCTCCCCATTTTTTTCCAGCAAAACTCCCTCCCCTCTTTTCTTTCAATATTTTTTTTAATTTCAACCTCCCTCTTCCTTTTTGGGCGGCAAAACTCCCTCCACTTTTTCCCTCCAATTTTTTTAATTCAACTTCCCTCTTCCCTTTTCACTCCAACTTCCTCCTCCAAATTATCTTTTAATTTCCTCTCCCTTTCCTTTTTTGAATGTTTTAATATATATATAAAATATATATACGAATTTAATACGAATTCAACTCGAATCGAATTCGAATTTAATTTGCCGGTTTGACAAACTCGAATCAAATCGAATTCAAACAATGACGAATTCGAATCGAATTTTCGACGAATCGAATTATACATGAATTGAATTGAATTATTAATGAATCGAATCGAATCGAATTACGAATCAGATTCGATTCTTGGCCAGGTCTACACGGAGTATAGGTTCTATATCATTAAGATATTATAAAATTTTGTGATGGTATTATTTTAGTTAAGTAGTGAAGTTTGAGTATTTGAAAAATATAAATAAAGACAATTTTGATGTATTTCAAAATTTTCATTCCATTTAATCTAAATTAATTGGTCAAAAAATTGTATAAACCTATTTATAAATTCCTTCAACTTGCATGCATTTCAAAGATATCTTCATTTATATTTGAATGGATGTATTATTTTTTATTTTAAGTATATTTAAATTATCTAATTTGATAGAACACTCATATTTTTATACATGACAAAAATCGTATTTGCTATATTTTCTCATAGAGTAGATCAAAAGGCTCATGGTAAATGTATACAACCAAAATTTATTCAAATTTAGCAAAACAAACCTAGTTGTTTCCCTTCTTAAAAAAATAACAGGCTAAATTATTTTTTATTCTCCAACTAATTTGTTACTTTCCACTTGTTTGGCAAAAAATATCATTTCGTAAACTGCATGTATCCTTTTTTCCCCTATATAATTTGTTTCCCCGTATACTTAATGGACAAAAATAACACTTATTAAAAAAAGTGACATAAAACTCTGATTTAGGAATCCCAAACGGATTTCAACAACGTAGAATGGGTAAGAAATAGTATTTTTTTTAAATGACACGGATGATTTATTTTTTACAAAAAATTAAAATCATAGGACCAAAATAAAAAAATTTTACACACACTAATATTGCATGAAAAAATTGTCATTATCATAAAAAAAAATGAAAATAGTCAAATACACATGTGAAAACTTTTTAGCAAAAATTCAAAAACTACAAAATCAAAATGACACAAACCCATATCGCAAGAAAAAAAATATTATTGTAAACAATAAAAAATATGTATACTTAGTGCAAGAAAAAAATATCGATATCGCATGAAGAAAATACTATTATTACATGAAAAAATTGTTATTGCGATCCGCTTAAATTTTATAGAATGCGTACGGTCTATACCCAAACCATTATTCTTTGAGAGTGGTGCGAATTAATTTATGCAAGTTCGTGTGGGTGACTAAAGTTTCCGTCCTTGTAAATTCTTGCTGATACGCATTAAAACTCCCGTTTGATGAAATTTGTTATCCAATGCAATTGGATATTAGTATTTTTCTATGCGGATCAATTGGCTATTAGAGTTGGTAAAATGACTGATTTTTTTTATATTTTTTTAGAGGAAAATATAACTTCATTTCATCATTAATTGGAAATCATTACATCAGCTGTGACAGAAACAGCAATATCAGGAAGTAAGGAAGACATAAAATGGACTATCAATTTCGATTAAAGCCTTTTGAATAGAAAAAATATTATTAAAAAATATACCTAAATATTATCAATTTATAACTATGACATAGTTATTAGTCAGACAAGTTCTCTGGCGCTGATAATTTTTCAAAATTTACAGTCCCTACAGAAAAGGAAAAGAAAAACAAGGACCAAATCCAGTTAGTAATAAATCTTGCAAAAATAAAAAGAGTAATTAAAAGGGAAAAACCAGAAATGGGAAGAACACTAACCTAAAATTTATTCCAAATTAAACCTAAAACAATCTAAGAGAAATTTGGCTCGACATTATTGAACTACAGAAATTCACAGGAATACCGATTCTAGATTATTCATAGATTCATAGAAAAAAATAGGGTAAATTACATCTGGCCCCCTCGGGTTTGGTATATTTAACGCTCGTCCCCTTGCTATTCTAAAATCGATTAAAAAACCCTTCCTGTATGGCGAAATTGTACGAATCAGCCCCTCATGCCGGAATCGGAGATTTTCTCCGACGAGGAAGCACGGGAAATGACTAAAATACCCTTATGCTATAAAAAAAAACATTCACTCTCTCTCCTCTCTCTCCTCCTTTCTCCTTCCTCTTCACCTCCTCCTCCCTCCTCCTCCTCCTCCCCCACCTCCTCTTCTCAACCAGAAATTCACATATCCAAAAAACAATTAAACCAAAGAATTAACACAACAACCAAACAAAAATAAAATTAACCCACAAGAATTACTATAGACGAAGGTAAATGGAACCAAAATCAAAGCCCACGGGAGGAGGAAGATAATAGATAATTGGTCAAAGAACAAGAACCTAAATTCAAGCCCGGTTCCACCTCGCAGCCAGCTACTTGAGAATGTCTTTGCTGACCCCAAAGGCTTTGGAATTGGCCCAGATGGGCGGTACAGATGCAAAGATCCCAAGTTCACCCAAGGGACTGCCCATGTCTAAATCTGCTATTTATTTTTAACACACAAGGTTTTGTCCTTTGATTCTAAGAAACGGTTACCACAAGCAAATAACTTGTCCCCTTATTTATGTGTTGTAATGTACGTAGGAGACATACGATTTAGGTCTCTTGCATTTAGTTGAATTTTGGTTCTTCTTCTTTGACCAATTATCTATTATCTTCCTCCTCCCGTGGGCTTTCTGTTCCCATAGACAAAAGGCCGAATGGCTACTTGTTTGTTTATTTCGGTGTAATTCTTGTGGGTTAACCTATGCCCTAATTCCGAAACCCACATCCTCAAAACGAACTATGGGTTTCGATTCTCGTCGGCCTAGCTAGCCGGCCTCTCAACAGAGCTCGATCTTGGCCGATGGTTTGGGAAACGCGAGGAGGAAGCGGAGCGAGAGCCGGATTTACATGATGTGCATTAATAAAATGGATTAAGTTCTGGGTTTTTTTTGTAGGGAGTTGTTATTTGAGTTTTGAGGCTGGAAGAAGAGAGGAGGAGAGAGGAAGGGGGAGGAATGGAGGATGAGAAAAGGGAAGGAGGAAGGAGAAGAGAGAGATTTTTTTAGTTTTTAGTTTTTGTTTTTTAGTGTAAGGCTATTTTAGTCATTTCTCGTGCTTCCTCGCCGGAGAAAATCTCTGATTCCGGCATGAGGGGCTGATTCGTACAATTTTGCCATACAAGAAAGGTTTTTTAATCGATTTTAGAATAGCAGGGGGGCGAGCGTTAAATACACCAAACCCGAGGGGGCTAGATGTAATTTACCCAAAAAAATAAAACGTACTTCGTCAAAAATAAAAATGAAAATGAAAACGCAAAAGGAAAAGAACAAACGAAAAAAGACGACATTAGATGAAAAAAGTTGGAACGCAAGAAAAGGGGGAAATTCTGAAAGAAGAAGCATTGAAAGACAGTATTAACCGACTTCTGATAATTAATTTTCCTTGAATTTCGTCTTTAAAGATTGAATTTGCTATTCATTTAATTTACATGGCCATATAAAAACTAGATATATTGGAAAAAGTCTATAGAGAGTCATTTGTTACACTTATTTCTGCCACATTAGCATGTATTTCAGAAATGATTTTTTCTTGCCGAGTGACTATTTGGTCCATTGGCATTGTTCCCACTCATGTTAGAATAGGATCTCAAAAAAAATGACTTTTTGTTTTGTATTTTTTTTTAAGAGGTTCAAGTCTGGGACTTTCGGTCCGAGCCAAAATCAATTCTAAACATGTTGAGTAGGACCCTCTCTCCTCTTTTCCCCGCAAAACAAACATCCAAATCATCCAAACCCAATTCTTAAATTATTTATAACGGGTTTTTTAGATTGATTTTAATAAGTCTGGATAATTTCTCGATTTTGAGACTTGGTGAAAATAAAATTCGACAATGGGGTATGAATGGTAGATTTGCTTATAGTCTTCAACTTCTCTACAAGACCAAGTGAATTGCAGGGAAATTGTAACAAGAACAAGGTTGCTGGGTTCCTGGTAGCCCACGAGTAAAGGGTTCGTGGATTCTTGATGCCTTTGATCCACTTGTTGAGCATCTCACACCACCTCACTGTGCTTCCCTTAAACGTTGGGAGTTGACTTAGAAGCCAAAGGAGTACAGATTGACTTTTCCGCAACTAGGAACACTTCAATGAATAACCCTGCCGTGAATTTTTATTGCAACACGCAAAAAGAAAAGTATGGCATCCACTTAGTTTGACAAATGACAATTCTATTTCCCTTGCTTCTGTTGTTCTTGACACTTCATCTGGGCTCTTACAGCCCAAATCTCCAAGAAGCAACAGATACATCTCCCGCTCCGCGGTAAGACAGGCAGAGTAGGGAGGAGAGAGTGAAGGGAGAGACAAAGAGGAGAGGTAGAAGAGAAAGAATTAGAGTATTTTTTAAATTATAAAAGTAAAGATAATAAAACGTATTTTTAAATTATGTCAACTTAAGTGGTCAATCATTTAAAAAAAATGTTACCTGGTAATTGGTATGCCTCATCAATGTAAAAACCATATTGATTTTAAGTTCGAAATTAATTTTGGCTCGATCCAAAACTCCAGCATTTGTCACTAAAAGTAGGTAACCACATGACCAAAACAATCTTAAAAAGTTATGTCCGAAACCATTGTAACCATGGAATTTTCAATTAATTGTTTAGATATATGCTTATTTACATTGGCAAAACAAAAAAAAAAGTCTCAAGAGTAAAATCCCTTGAAGAGAACTAGAGAAGGAATAGCGGAAACAGCCACAAAAAACAAAGCTCCGCTCCGATCTTCTCGCCTCCGACTAACAAATCAACAATACTACCCCTAACAAACCCTAGGCCATAGACATAACGGACAGCCGGCTCGGCCGGGGCTGGAAGTCGCCGCGGCGGCGCTGCTGGTGGGACGACGGACGGATCAGCGCGGCGAGGGATCGCTTCACGAGGTCTCCGCCCTCGACGCCGCCGATCCGGACAAGGGAGTTCGTCATCGCCGATCTCCTCGCATGGAGCCGATGATAGTTTGTCGCCGCGGTGTGCCCCCCGCCGCCGGCACCCCTGCTCCCGCCAGAGAGTCCTCCCTTGTGCAGACTGCACCGGAACGACCCCGGGTGGTTCGTCGGCGAGCAAAGGCACGTGCGCTTGGGGCGCCTCACGACCTGGCCTCCGCTACGAGATCCAACGGCGGATATCGACCGGCCCGGGGAGAGGGACCGGAAGTTGACGCGCGTCGGGGAGCCGGACCGCTCCTGGTGGTGGTGGCCATGCTGTTGTTGGGGAGGGGCAGTTTGGTAATTACCGAAGAAGGTGGATGAGCGCGAGGCAAAGCTGGAACTGTAGGAGGCGAAGCCCGTGGCGGAGGAGGAAGAAGAGGCGAGGTGGAATCTTCCCGCCGGAGTCGACGACCGGAGAACCGTTCCGGTCTTTCTCGAGTAACCGTTTTCTGTAAGAGCCATTCTTTTTTTTTTCTTTTTTTTTAATTTCTGTTCTTTTCTATGCTTGGATGGTGATTTTGGCAAACCGAGCTTGGGTCGAGTAATGTATTTATAGGATTAAGAGAGGGGAGGTGAAGCGAAAGCGGTGGGCGCGAGTGGACGATAATATCGCGAGATTTTGAATTTATGTGGTTTTTGCTAGGGTGACCCCAGACTCTAGTCGCATTTACTTAGGTGTCCTTTGTTTTATTTTCCCGTTTTGGGTTCGATTTTGGCGGTTTCCGGTTGTTACGTAGACGATTTTTGAAAAATTGAATTCTGGTACTGCGAAAATATTGGTAACAGTAATTAAAAATTATTAAAAGATGTCCGAGTTTTTAGATTAATCGGTTGAGTTCTATTTTAACTTGAATAAAATAGTCAATTGTACTCGTTATAAACTTAATTGTGTTAACATTTGTTAAACTAAATTTATACCGTTGGAACACAAAATTGTCATGTTAGCCGGACTGTTTTTAATAAGATTCTTTTTATTTTTAGTCTAATTTTATGTTCTTATTAGAACATTTGTTTATAATTGTTCCGAAAAAAACTTAATTTAGAGATGGTCTGAAACGGTAAGATTGATCTAACTATGATCTATTTTTAAGCTTGGTTAAAACTACGAGCTATGATAAACTAAGGAAAATTGTTGTTTGATGTATTGGTGATGTCCATCTCGAGCCAAGCTCCTTTCATATAGAGTCTTCTAACCTAGATCTTAGTCTTCGTACAGAAAATTTTTGATTAGCTCCTTGCAATATAGGAAACAAGATTATACTGATTACTTTAAAATATGATGACAAATGCTGAAATTATTTTTATACCACAAAAATAATTTATCTCAATTTTTTTAGAATATATTCAATATTTTTAATTTACGTGTTGTTTAGACAATTTTTTGGAAATAAAGACATCTTTACTAAGACCGCCTCTTTATAATTTTGCCCACTCCCAAACTTATCCAAATTTTGTTTACGAAAGGAGACGAATCCGAAATCGTAATTTGGTACCGCCGCACAAATCCATGCATTTTTTTTGGGTTAGAATTGGCGGTTGCAGCAGACAATCGTAAGCAGAATCGGTCAAAGTTCCGGGTCAAAGGTCCGAGTCAAAGTTCCGAGTCAGAATGCGAGAGTTGTGGTCATACCGCCGGTTACTAATTAGTTCTCATATTAAGATTCGAGACTTCCAAAGAACGAAGCATTGAACAGTAGGATCGTCGGCAAAATAATAACTGCCCAGAAATAAATTTCGGAAAAACCAAGGGCACGAATGCAATAATTAGATTCTTCCTCTTCGGTCCACTGGACCAGACTTACATAAAGTAACCTGATCTAATGATATCAGCCGGATTTGGTTAACTAACCTAGTAACATAGCTGATTCGTTAGATTTTGAAATATTCTTTTGATCAACAAAAGACTTTTCGTTAGTTTAATGACTATATGAATATTAAAATATTATAAGAAATATAAGATTTGAGCAATTAATAATAATCGCGTGATGAAATAGAATGCTGATGATTGTTCACAAGGCGATGAAACCATATTACAAATTCAATTATAGTTTTTCGAGTACATGGAACAATCTTAGATTTTCATTCCTACGAATTTAGAGATAGTTATTACCTTAATAAATGTATTCATTCATAGTAGATCAATTGTCCCAATGACTATTCAATATTAAACAATTTGTAAAAATAAAAATTTAATCCGACTGATGTGCATTTAACTTCCAAGTATTAGAAGAGTTGTTGAGGTTGCTTTTGTTCATATAATTTTATTAATTGCAGTATGCTTTATAAGCTGATTTTGGTTGGAAAATACATGTCTAATTTCATTGTTACCATTTTCTAAATATTAATGTAGCGTTTAACTTGTAGGGATATTTTCAGTATAAATTTTTGAAAATATAATATATGTTATTATATTTAGTGTAAATAAAATAGAAAATATGTTATTATTTTTTTCAGGAAAAAATTATTTTGATTATTAATATTCGATCTCTGTAGAGCTCTCTGTACTGTATTGAATGTGTAAATGACACCGGCGCTCTCCAGCTCCCACGTGGCACTGACAGATGCATAGAACTTGACTCTAGTTTTGCGGTTTGTTAAAGAAATGGGTTAAAGTCTATGGGCCAACAACACGTTTGACACCGGCGCTCTCCAGGTCCCACGTGGCACGTCACTGAAGGAATGCTCTCTCGGTGATTGATGGCTGTTCCGATGATGGGTCACGCCGGCTAATTTTTCGAATGCTTGCCGGCGGCGCCGCGCTCCAGAGAAGGAGTAGAGCTTCATTTCTGCGAAAAACCTATTTTCGATTTTTTTGGGCAATTTTTGACATTGGGCCAGACCTCGAAACCCGACCCGAACCCGTTCGGCGTATCCACCCAACTCAAGGAGTCCGTCTCCGCTCCCAACCCCTCCTTCTCGGATGGCGTCGCCACCAAAGACATCCGCATCAACCCCCTTCACCTCCCTCTCGGTTCGGATCTTCTTTATGAAAATTTTGAAAAAATTATCGTTTTCTTGATACTACATTAATAAAATTTCTTAAATTTGCAGGTTTATTATACTATTTAGACGTTTTGGGACCATTCTAGTACAAGGGACGGACTAGTTAATTTAAACACTGGCGGGTGCCGGTTCTTTTGAAGTTACCTGAACGACATTATTTGGTTGATCAAGAGGTCTTGCGACCGAGTGATTTCATATGAACATAATTAATCAATGTCAGGATAATTACTTGCATTAATACTTTCTTGTATTAATTAATATAATTTATTAATGCCAGGTTACGTTTTCGTTTCTTGTTGGACACGTAGTTGTTCGAAGACGTTGGCCTCCTCGCAATGTTGGGTGAAGTCTTCTGGTGGTCCATTTCATCAAAGCTGTTGTTGACCACAACCACAACCGCTCAGTTTGAATTTTAGTTGCATCGTTTACAAAATTGTTTCAAATACCTGCACATAATTAATTTAATTCAAATTTGAAATTACAAAATTTTAATATTATATGTATTTGACACATTTCTAAAAATTATACTCAAACTATATTAATTAAACTATAAAATGTTTGGTTAGTATCGTTTGCTTCACGACAACCACAATCGGGCGCCAAACGGAAATAGAGAAGTGTCTTCTCTCCCGAGTCCCGCCACCGTAAATTAGTACTCTTGGTTACGTTCAAGAATCGAAGACGTTAAATTAAGTCTAAACACTCTGAATTAAATATAATGAAAAGAAGTTTAAAAAACAAATATTATTTGACAAGTAGATGCACAAATCGAATGTGGCCATGGAGGCCCTAAAACCATGACATTCAAATCATATATCTTCATTAATTTAATGAAAGGTGTTGGCAAATAATGTCACGGTGGCAAAAAAGAAGATTCCCAACATCATTCAGCCGCCCTTGCCAACCTTCGTATTATATCAATGTGGAGTTAAAGAAAATACATGCTATTTTAAGGATAAATAATTGGAGTTTTCAATAATTGGGTACCGCCCATTTAGCTTCATATGTGTTCTTAATTATTTTTCTCAATCAGTATAAACCTAGTCCGACGACGGTGTACATACATTCGTTGAACAAAGTATATAGTAACCATTAATCTTTTGGCTTCTGCCGGTCTCTTCCACCTCCTAATCGGCCTAGCATATTGTTGTTTGTACGGATACGAGTACTTGATTAGGATCGGGCTATAGTCGAGGCAAGTGTTGGACACTTTCTCCGTAAGACGAGATTGCCCCGTATATTTCAGTGCGTACGGGCTAAGGCAATCGTCCCCAAGATACAACAACTATCGGGCGGTTCCAAGATCGTTGCACATGACTCTCGAAGCTTTCGGGCGAACCCTTATATACCCAGAACTTTCTCGGACTTGTCTAAGTGATAGAACGGGGGAAGAGAAGAAGCAGACAATGCAAGAGAGGCAAATGCTGCTGGGATAATGATGAATGAGGAGGACCCCTCTATTTATAGGGGCTGAAGGCTGTCATCTCGAAGGGCCACGAGCAGAGGCTGGATAGACACATCCTGTGGCCAGCAGGCTGTCTCTCTCTGTTGTGTCTCTTCGGATGGATTCTGGATAGACCTCAAGCCCTTCGTACCCCTTCGGATGTGCCAGACAGTCTTATCCAGTCCTCGTGTCCCTTCGTTGTTAGTTGACAGGGACCCTTATCCTCCTCTCACGTCTTGTCGGAATAACGGACTTATCCGTTCGGCCTCGCATCCCATCGCATTTTGGGTTCCAGATTACTCCGAAATTTTCCAAAACTTTTAAGGCTCCTCAGAGCTCCTCGCGACTTGGCGAGCGTGCGAAGTGCCAAGTGCACCTCAATGCATCCAAGCACCCACTCCCGGCCTCGAGCCCGTGTTCGGTCCCAGTCCCGTGCCCGCGCCCGCACCCGTGCTCATGCTCGGACGGTGCTAAAGCACCGTCCTCGCAGTCAATGGAAAGTCAACCAAAAGTCAACGGAAAGTCAACTAATGGTCAACCTAGGGAGTGGTCAACTTGTTGAGAGTCAAGGAAGGAAATCTCCTTATAAACTTGTAGAAATTCCTTGCTCTAAGCAATGTGGTACACACTTTCTCTTTCTTTCACTTTCCATTTCTTTTACTTGGGCTTTTGGACACTTGGGCCCATTTGGGCTTAATTTATTTTTTTTCCAATAATCCCCCACATGAATGAAGACCAATGCATGCAGACTCTAATTGAAAGTTCCGCCGTGCTATTATTGCATCGAGATAAGTAGCTTGCGGCTTTGAACCTTCTCTAGTAAGATGTTATCGAATTTACTCGCTGCTCGGTGAACACGATGTCTTGAACCGTCAGCTTTTTGCGTAAACCAAGACAATAATATTTACACAATAACAACCCTAGTATATTTAGGTTCTCACGTTGTGTCCTTTTCGGCCATGGACCGTATCTTGGATTCATAAGTGTTTTTCTTATTTGAAGCGGCCTCACCTCACACTTACATAAGTGATCTCCTATCGGAAGTATCCTGCCATACTTCACCTTCAACAAGGTATAGGAATCATTAAAAGCATAATGCTTAACCTAGCCACACCTCTGCAGGTCAATACCTGGGCAGCTTCTGAGAATGGGTTAGGTTCTAGGTAATTTACTGAACCCTCCATAACTTAGTTGTCTCGTTGAACCAAGTTCGTGGGATCTCCACTCATCATGGTTGAGTTACTACTATGGACGTCCTTTAGTGTGTGGACTTTAATCCCATTCCCCTTACTGCATTGTACATTTGATCTCGATTGATTCCTTTCGTAAAAGGATCAGCTATGTTGTCCTTGGACTTTACATAGTTAATGGTGATCACCCCGCTTGAGATCAATTCCCTAACGGTATTATGTCTCCGACGAATATTTTGAGACTTACCATTGTACATTGTACTTTGTGCTCTCCCGATTGCAGACATGCTATCACAATGTATCAATACGGGAGGTACCAGTTTTTCCCAGCACGAAATGTCCTCTAGGAAGTTTCTGAGCCATTTAGCTTCTTCCTCAGCTTTGTCTAGTGCTATAAACTCTGACTCCATTGTGGATCGAGCTATGCATGTTTGTTTAGAGGACTTCCAAGACACAGCTCCTCCTCCTATAGTGAATACATATCCACTCGTAGATTTGGAGTCCTTCGTGTCTGATATCCAGTTTGCATCACTGTATCCTTATAATACAGCTGGATATTTAGCATAGTGTATACCACGGTTTATGGTATGCTTTAAATACCGTAAAACTCTTTCAAGAGCTAGCGAGTGATCCTTTCCTGGATTACTTGTGAATCTGCTAAGCTTGCTAACTGAGTACACAATATCGGGACGAGTGCAATTTGTTAAATACATCAAGCTCCCGATAATTTGTGCATACCTCAGTTGAGATATTGGGTCCCCTCGATTCTTAGCTAAGTGTAGATTTAAGTCTACCGGTGTCTTAGCTAGAGGTTTGTCAAAAGCTTCGAATTTCTTGAGCACGTTTTCCATGTAGTGGGATTGTGTTAAGACAATTTCGTCTATTTTTCTAGAGATCTTTATCCCTAATATGACGTCTGCCAGACCCATATCTTTCATGTCAAAGTAATTCTTTAACATGTTCTTAGTTTTCACAATAACCTCGTTATTGCTTCTCATAATTAGTAAGTCATCCACGTAGAGACATACAATTACGTAAGCTTCAGGCGTACCTTTAATGTAAACACATTTATCGCACTCATTGATCTTAGAGCTAGTATTAGTTTTGTCAAATTTCTCTTGTCACTTTTCCAGCATTTATTCTACCCCGTATAGTGACTTGACTAACTGGCATACTTTATGCTCTAGACTAGGAGCTGCCAACCCTTCAGGTTGCATTAGGCTTAGGTACTTTGACCTTTACTAGCTACCCCCACACTTTAGGGTAACCATAGGAATGCTTCTTTTCTTTCCATAGCTCGTATGGGGTTTTGACCTTTTTTCTTGTGTGGCAACTTGCTTAGA
Organism: Hypericum perforatum; assembly: GCA_012979155.1. NCBI lineage: Eukaryota > Viridiplantae > Streptophyta > Magnoliopsida > Malpighiales > Hypericaceae > Hypericum > Hypericum perforatum. Next base: position 117,607 of record SOPF01027617.1, read on the forward strand.
ATGAGCTGAAAGCTCAGCTTCCCCCCACATTTCTGGGATAAGCCCGAGCTAATCAACATTGCGTTAATCATCTCCTTAAGAGTTTGATTTTGGTATTTAGCTGTACCATTCGAATGAGGCGAGTATAAAGCAGTTGTCGAACGATGCTGTGTACTCGACAAAGTTCTTCAAATGAAGCTACAGATGGAGTAGTCGTCTGACAAATAATGTTGTGCTCTTGACCAAGTTCTTTAAACAAAGCTACATATTCTCCTCCTCGATCACTTTGGATGTTTTGGTTTTTACGCTGAGTTGATTTTCAACCTCATTCTTATATCTCATGAAGGCCTCAGGAGCTTCATTTTTACCTTTAGGAGATATACATAACCGTAATTCATGCAGTCATCGATAAACATGATAAAGCATATCTTTCCGCCTTTAGTTTGTACGTGTTTCATATCGTAAGTATCCGTATGAATTAACTCTAAAGGCGTGGTACTTTTTTCCACCGAATGGAAAGGTGCTTTGGCCATTTTAGCCTTCACACATACCTCACATTTATCAGAAGGGTTAAACTCCAGATTCGATAATAAATTTAAACTTACTACCTTTTAGCGAGTTTAAATTTATGTGTTCTGATCTATTACGCCATAATTTAGAACACTCAACCAAATAAGAAGAATTTGTAATTCTATTTCGATCGTTAATGGTACGATGTGTAATTATTACATTCATCTTATGAGGCCCCATTTCTTAGGTAACCCTTGCCTACAATAGACCCATTTTGGTCATTACAAGTATATCAAATACAAGCTTAGAAAACCTAACTATGCTTGACAGTGAGTCGAGAACTGTGTTCTAACTTTAAAAACTAAGACCACCTCGCCTAGTTTGACAATTTTGGAAATTTTGGAGAATATCCCCTTGTCCGAGCAGAAGTGCTAGGTAGCTCCTGTGTCTCCTCTCTTGGATAGTCCTCCAGGTCGGCCTCAAACACCTAGGCTGCTAGATCCATCTCAGATAGGTCTTCAGCTAGGTTTGCCATTCCTTTATCGTCTTTCTTTGGCTGGCGATAGTCCTTTGCCATATGGCCGGGTTTTTCACAGTTGTAGTAATTACCCTTGATCTTCTTATTCTTTTTCTTCTTAGGTTCTTGCTTCTCCTGCGTGTCCCCGGACTTCTTCCTCTTATTGCCACCTTTTCCCTCGGTGAGGTTCACGGCGATCTCAGAAGCAGCCTTGCCTTGCTTGACTTTGGACTTTCGGTTGTCTTCCTTGATCCGAAGCCTCATGATCAGGTCTTTTAGGCTCATGTCCTTCCTCTTATGCTTGATGTAGTTCTTGAAATCCTTCCAGAGCGAGGGGAGCTTCTCGATTACCGCGGCCACTTGGAAGGACTCGCTGAGTTGCATCCCTTCAGCATGTATCTCGTAAAGGATCAGCTGCAACTCTTGTACTTGGTCGATGACCTTCTTGGAGTCCACTATCTTGAAGTTGAGGAACCGCCTGACGAACTTCTTTGTCCTGGCATCCTCCGTCTTGTACTTCTTTTTGAGCAAACTCCACAGCTCCTTAGCAGTCTTGTGTACTGCGTAGATGTTGTAGAGTGTGTCGTCTAGTCCATTCAGGACGTAGTTACGACAGAGGAAGTCATTGTGATTCCACGCGTCGAGGGCGTTAATCACTTGCTGATCTTTCTCGTTTTCCGTGAGCTTTGGTGCATCCTCCTTCAGGAACCGTACCAGGTTGAGTGTGGTCAGGTAGAACGTCATCTTCTGCTGCCACCTCTTGAACTTAGTACCGTTGAACTTTGCTGGCCTTTCGGCGTAGACAGTTCGCGGGTCCAGGGTCAGAGCAACGGTGCTACTCGACGCCATCTTCAAGTACGATCTCGTCTTACGATTGTTGTTTGTACGGATACGAGTACTTGATTAGGATCGAGCTATAGTCGAGGTAAGTATTGGACACTTTCTCCGTAAGACGAGATTGCCCTATATATTTTAGTGCATACGGGCTAAGGCAATCGTCCCTAAGATACAATGACTATCGGGCGGTTCCAAGATCGTTGCACACGACTCTCGAACCTTTCGGGCGAACCCTTAAATACGCGGAACTTTCTCAGACTTGTCTAAGTGATAGAATGGGGGAAGAGAAGAAGTAGACAATGCAAGAGAAGGCAAATGTTGCTGGAATAATGATGAATGAAGAGGACCCCTCTATTTATAGGGGCTGAAGGCTGTCATCCCGAAGGGCCACGAGCAGAGGCTAGATAGACACATCCAAGTGCACCTCAATGTACCTAAGCACCCGTTCTCAGCCTCAAGCCCGTGTCCAGTCCCGGTCCTGCACCCGCGCCTGCGCCCGTGCTCGTGTTCGGACGGTGCTAAAGCACCGTCCTCGCAGTCAATAGAAAGTCAACCAAAAGTCAATGGAAAGTCAACTAATGGTCAACCTAGGGAGTGGTCAACTTGTTGAGAGTCAAGGAAGGAAATCTCCTTATAAACTTATAGAAATTCCCTGCACTAAGCAATATGGTACACACTTTCCCTTTCTTTCACTTTCCATTTCTTTTACTTGGGCTTTTGGACACTTGGGCCCATTTGGGCTTAATTCATTTTTTTTCCAACAATCCCCCACATGAATGAAGACCAATGCATGCAGACTCTAATTGAAAGTTCCGACGTGCTATTATTGCATCGAGATAGGTAGCTTGCGGCTTTGAACCTTCTCTAGTAAGATGTTATCGGATTTACTCACTGCTCAATGAACGCGATGTCTTGAACCGTCAGCTTTTTGCGTAAACCAAGACAATAACATTTACACAATAACAACCCTAGTATATTTAGGTTCTCACGTTGTGTCCTTTTCGGCTATGGACCGTATCTTGGATTCATAAGTATTTTTCTTATTTGAAGCGGCCTCACTTCACACTTACATAGGTGATCTCCTATCGGAAGTATCCTGCCATACTTCACCTTCAACAAGGTATAGGAATCATTAAAAGCATAATGCTTAACCTAGCCACACCTCTGCAGGTCAACACCTAGGCAGCTTCTGAGAATGGGTTAGGTTCTAGGTGATTTACTGAACCCTCCATAACTTAGTTGTCTCGTTGAACCAAGTTCGTGGGATCTCCACTCATCATGGTTGAGTTACCGCTATGGACATCCTTTAGTGTGTGGACTTTAATCCCATTCCCCTTACTGCATTGTACATTTGATCTCGGTTGATTCCTTTCGTAAAAGGATTAGCTATGTTGTCCTTGGACTTTACATAGTTAATGGTGATCACCCCGCTTGAGATCAACTCCCTAACGGTATTATGTCTCCGACAAATATGTTGAGACTTACCATTGTACATTGTACTTTGTGCTCTCCCGATTGCAGATATGCTATCACAATGTATCAATACGGGAGGTACCAATTTTTCCCAGCACGGAATGTCCTCTAGGAAGTTTCTGAGCCATTCAGCTTCTTCCCCAGCTTTGTCTAGTGCTATAAACTCTGACTCCATTGTGGATCGAGCTATGCACGTTTGTTTAGAGGACTTCCAAGACACAGCTCCTCCTCCTATAGTGAATACATATCCACTTGTAGATTTGGAGTCCTTCGTGTCTGATATCCAGTTTGCATCACTGTATCCTTCTAATACAGCTGGATATTTAGCATAGTGTATGCCATGGTTTATGGTATGCTTTAAATACCGTAAAACCCTTTCTAGAGCCAGCGATCCTTTCCTGGATTACTTGTGAATCTGCTAAGCTTGCTAACTGAGTACGCAATATCGGGACGAGTGCAATTTGTTAAATACATCAAGCTGCCGATAATTTGTGCATCGCATTCTGGGTTCCGGATTACTCCGGAATTTTCCAAAACTTTTAAGGCTCCTCAGAGCTCCTCGCGACGTGGCGAGCGTGCGAAGTGCACCTCAATGCACCCGCTCCGATCCCGCGCCCGTGCTCGGACGGCTCGCAGTCAACGGAAAGTCAACCAAAAGTCAACAGAAAGTCAACTAATGGTCAACCTAAGGAGTGGTCAACTTGTTGAGAGTCAAGGAAGGAAATCTCCTTATAAACTTGTAGAAATTCCTTGCTCTAAGCAATGTGGTACACACTTTCCCTTTCTTTCACTTTCCATTTCTTTTATTTGGGCTTTTGGACACTTGGCCTATTTGGGCTTAATTCATTTTTTTTTCTAACACATATAAACATAATAACTAGAATCTCGTACTCAATTTTTTTCTATATTCAGAATTTCAGCTCTGAGTTAATAGATAAATAATGAATTTATTTTTTTTCCTTTTTACTGTAGCAATATTTTTGTAACTCTTGGATTCTATTTTTTTTTTTGCAAGTCTTAATCTCTCATTCTTTTCATGGTTCTTTCTAACGTTTCTAGATCCTTGAATTAAGCTTTGTTCTTTCTCACGTTTCTAGATCCTTGAATTAAGCTTTTAAATAACATTGTTCGTTGACGAAGCAGAAATCATTTTTTCGCTTCTGTGCGTCAGTTCCACATCGGAATCCAATTGCTTCCAAAAGAACTGCCAAACATTTGAAAGATCATTATGACTTCTGAGTTGTGACTATCACATGTTCACGGTACATGTACAAAACATTAAACAAATTAATTAAGCACGTGTAAATCAAAGTGTACCTATGGCAATCGCTTACATCAACCGGCAAATAGCTCTATTTTAGTTTGATGAAAATGTTTTAAATTTAAATATTGAGGATAAATAATGTTGTATTTTTATTTTAAATTTTTTTTATCACTAAAAATTATACGACTTAAACTTAATTAATTGACTCATTTTGAATATTATGCATTTCATCCTACAATAATCAGAATTCTAACTGGAAACAACCAAGTTGATATTGTTGATACGTTAGATCTAACTATGATATATTATGGCTTCCAAATCTTGTCACTTTCGGTAATCATGGCCATGGGACCAAGGAACAATAAAATACATACTTTTATTTTGGAATGTGAAAGGTGAACAAATGTGTTAGTGTCTTAGTTATCTAAATGTGTACCAAGATTTTTGGCGATCTTTAACCAACTTAAAGTACGATCGACGTGGTGAAGTTGCCTCTGGTGATTCGGCATTCGATCGATTTACCAGAAAAATCATATATTTAATAACCAGACGGATAATTTCGAATAAATTGCATATTCTACTATTAAGTGCATATGATACGGTAGATTCACATGAATTTAACTCACACTAAGTGTTATACATATTTTTTAATAAATGGATTAACGTTACATATATTTCCCATTATTTACAACAAGAAGAATAGTACATATTCAACTTGGAGATTTTTTCGGCTTATATTGTCTCGTAATATGTACTTGTTGGGTCGATTAAAACTCTTCCAAATATATTTATATTGTCTCAAGCTATCGTATAGATAATATCTTAACAAAAGATAATTTAAATTCAATAAATTTAAGAATGTAACTATATTTAATCCTATGAATCCCTTCTCGTTCAGATATAAATTAATTTACATAATAGTCGTTACAATGATGCACCTATTTCTTATCTTTGATTTTTTTTCATTGTTAATTTGTTATGGTGGATACAAAATATCAATATGTGGAGAATTTCGCGTACATAATTTTCATCTAATCTTGTTGATCTCTAATCATATATGCCAAAATCTACGTCTAAAATTTTACAAGAAGCTCCTACTTAGAAGAGATACACCCTTATTTAAAAAAAAAACATTATAGTATTAGAAGGATTGAATAAGTCAATGCTTCTCCTGGTAGAAAAAGTCAAAACCGTCGAAATAGTTTTGGAGTCGGCTGCTTCTTCGCGGGAAGGTCACACTGGCAACCCAAGGACTTACTCGAAGGCCGAAGCTTCCGACTACATAGTTCGAATTGAACATAATCATTAAACAATCTCTATAATAAAAATAACATTTTAGATATTCTTATTAAATCCAACTTCAGATCAATATTATCAATTTGAATTTTAAGAAATTTTCCAAATCTTATCACATTAGTATACATTTTGTTATACATGCATTAGTTTTCTTAGGTGAGTTAGTTCTAATATAAAATCAAAAGTATTAAGATGAATAAATTATATTTTATTTTGCATAAGGTAGCTGAAACATAATTTTCGGTCAACAAATATAAATAAAAAAAATAGAATTACCAAAGGCTATATAATTTTCGGTTCAAACAAATCGTAGCGTAGTACACGACAAAAAAAAAATTCAAAACATCGCAAAATCTTCATCAGCACACATTCTACTTTTACATATGTTTTCTCGAATATGCATAAAACTAACATCACCTAATAAATTTTTCCTCTTCTTACAAATTGATACATAATTTATTCGCAAATTCACGACCAAGTCATGGATCAGGAACAATATTTGTAAAAAGAGGGGAAAAAAAAATCAATAAACAACCACGCCATCAGATCCACTGCTTTTCATCAAGCAAAACCTGGAAGGGAAATTCCTCCTCCTCTGGGTGGGTTCTTCACGATCCCATTTTAGAGGAATAATATTTATTTGGCAGACAAAATTAACAAGAGGAAGTAGTTTTAGAGTGAGGGTTTTGTTTGATGTCTCCTTGGTTAGCCAAACTAAATTGAATGGTTGGATTAGTGGCGAATTTATAAATGTTTGATGTTTCCTTCAGTTAAGTCGCCAAGGTAGCGGGAGAGACTACTCTTTCAAATCTTTCAACTCAAGCAAACTCCATTGAACAAAATGATGTTTTACAGGGCATTACAGGTACAAACTTACAATCAAAGTTGAAGTTCTCTTTTCAGCCGATAGGATTGGCGTCCTCAAACGCCAATTGTCTAAAAAGGCATGATCAATTAACTTGTCCTAAAATATAAGTAAAAAAACACGGAAGTCTCACATCAACATTGCACTTCAAATGGGAAATTGTGATCTCCGACATTTTATTCGATCTTCAGCAAACACATTGAACCTCAATTCTGTCAAACGAGATAATAAATATAAGATGCCATGAGAAAAAAATCACTTTCTTATAAAATAAATTCGCATGAGAGCAATGGAGGGTTCACCACATATATATATATATATATATATATATATATATACACACACACACATCTGAGCAAAGATTTATGAGTATCTATATAATTCTTCACTTTGAAAGACTAAGCCGCTGTTCATAAAATAAATTCTTATCCAACAAAACTTGCCAAACGTAAAAAATGACGGGAATAATTAGTTTTGCTAGAGATGATTAAGTGCGTACCTTTTCAGAGAATAACTTCTCTATTGTGCTATTAATTCCATCCTCGACCAACCGCCATGGATCAACATCTTCTTCTTGTCCTGCTATTTCAATATAATCTAACTTTGGAGTAGTCTGACAATTTTTAGCAAAAGTCCTCATATTTGGACATTCTCGGACAACAACTTCATCCAAGAGTGGGAAAATGAATGCACAATTTCCAGATGAGAAGCTTGCAAGGCATGGTAAACCGTGAAGTTTTAAGGACTTGAGTTTCTCGAAGACTATTTCATCTCCTACTTCATCTCCGTTGTTCGACACTACTTCCGTGATTCTTTCGCATTCCTCCACGGCCAGTTCCTCAAGATTCACTAGACCCTTTGCTGTGGTGGAATTTACAAGCCTTGTGAGTCCTTTGCATTTTGATACCTTTAATTTTTGGAGATGTCGGAACAATGAGCCCGATTGGGAATCTTCTTCAAAAAGGTGATCGAGTTCTGGTAAATTGAACAACTCAAGGCTCGTCAACTTCTTAAAGGAGACTGCAGGTTGTATTTCAGAGACAGATCTTGGTCCCTGTGGAAATATTTGCTTGCAGAAGGAATCAGCAATGGAAAGCTTCTCTAGATTTAGCGTGCCTTGTACGAAATCCGAGGGCAAGAGTTCATGATGAGCAGGAAAGCCCGTCAGTTTAACAACTTGAAGACTATGGAGGACAGATTGTGGAACAATTTCATGCCAAGCATTGCCCATACTACTGTTCCATTCAACTGTTAGTTCTTCTAGCCTTGAGATTTCGACCTGAAAAAGAAAAGGAAATTAATAAACTTATTTGGTGTTAAAACGTACAGGCGCCAAACCAAATTGACTCCAGAAGCTATAATGGAATATGTACACCCACCAATACAACTCCTTTCAATTTGTGATGGACTCAATTGAATTACAGATGGAGATTCCAACATGATTGAGCTGATTATGTCAGCGGACCACAACCGATTACAACATCAAAATTGGAGAATCAGACGAATGTTAACACAAATTCTCCCTCTTTTGATGTCTAATTTGAATTAATTTTTCTTTGGTTTCCTATGTAAGTTCAGAAAGTCACAATGAACTCTTCCGAAACAAACCTGCTTATTGAGAATGCGCCAATCTGGCCCATGGGCGTCTCCATCACATGGTCTATCTTTGCGTCTCTGTACGATGACATTCTCATCTTTTTCTGTTGACGACGGAGTGGACCCCAAAAGACACATTCTTGGGCAGCCCTCTACCCGAACACTCGTCAATTTTGGGTATCTCAAAACATCATTGCCTGAAAAGAATTCCATCAAACTGGGAAGATTCTCTAGTTGCATCAGGTGTAATGACGGGAAGATAGTGCGGCGATCCCAATCAGCAGGTGGTTGTTCATCGCTTTGTTGCTTGATGATCACATCCACTAGAGGACACTCTGTAACGTACAATCTCTCAATATGAACAAGCCCTAGAGCCACCGGCAGAGTAAAAATTTGTGTCAAGTTGCTGCAATTATGGACCTTGAGCTCTGAGAGGTTCTTCAGGCATAATATTCCCAGTGGATCCTCGTTCCATACGTGCTTTAGCTTAGGTAATTCAGACAGCTTCAACTCGCTTAACTTCGACATCAAGTTGACGTGGTCTTCGTTTTGACGGTCCATTCCATCCAGGTCAAATATTTCCTCTACCGAATCACACTTCTCTACTACTAGCTTGCGTAATCCACTTAAGGCCGGCAGCACATTTGATGGTACAGCGACTGGAAGAAGAAGTGGAAGCTGGTCCACCACCAACTCAGTTATACTACCGAAGCGCTTGAATGGAAGCTCTCTGCCCCATCTTTCAACCAATTCTGGGAAGCTTGAGAGTCTGACATCACCAATGTGTTGTAGCGCACCCTACAAAAGAAAACAATCATTCATCCACTTTGAAAGAGGTGACAAGAAAGAAAGAGAGAAATGAAGTTTTGTGCTTATGGAGTTATCAATCTAATTGGCCTATCAAAAAAAAAACAAATAGGGAGGGAGGGAGAAACCTCATACTGATGTTTGATTGAGGTGTTAAGATCACTACCCCATGATGGTAGTGACCCTACATTATGTAGCTTCGGCGTAATTAAGTGTCCATTGCAAAATATTTTCATAACAGGGCAGTTGCTTACAGAGACCTCCTCTAAACACGGGAATTCCAAGGAGTATGAACCATTAATGCAGAAGCCCTGGAGACTGTTCAAACTGACAAGTTCCAAGGTCTTCAATTTTTTGAAAACGATCGGTTTTCGATAATCTTGCTGTTCCTTGGCTGCAAGTATTTCCTTCACGGCCCAGCAATGCGAAATCTTCAGTACGACGAGGCTGGCCATGGTACTGGCTGTTGAAGGGTGTACCAACTCTGTCAGTTTACGACAATTAAGTAACTCCAAAGTGGATAGTCTCCAGAAAGATGCAGCTGGTGAGGGTGCCAAACTGATTAAATTGGGGCAAGAAAACAATTTGAGGATCTCAAGAGGGTCCATCTGGGAGTCTGGTCTCCACACATGCCTCAACCGATGAACATTATAAAGCTCTACGATTCTTATGGTCCCACTCGTCCATAGTTTTGTAATATGCGAATCCAGTATAGCAAGTTTTCTCAGAAGAGGCATATTTTCCAACTCAGATACTTCCGCTGATGTTTCTCCTCGGGTGGAAGATAGCGCTAGAGATTCCAAACCGGTGAGATACTTGGAAGACATGGATTTGAAAATTCTGCCATCTATACGCATCTCTTTCAATTTGGGTACAACCTTAAATAGCAATCAAGCAAGCAAAATTAGTTAGTGGAACCCGGAACAAATTTGCATCTACAACACTGTTGCTTTTTCACTTATTTTCTCACCAATCAAAGAAAATGATTGATTAATAACAATTACTAGTACGAGAAATAAAAAAATACTAATATAATTTCAAGTTTATAGTTACAGTTAGAGAGAATGAAATATTCACTGATGAACCTATCAACAAATTCGAGAGCTGGATTTCTTTTGAAATGTAAAATTCTGTTATTCTATAAAAAATTTCTAAGAGCAGTTAAACCAAAATAAATACATTACATAGGGAGCATTCCGGGGCTACGTTTACAATTTATTTTGAACTATAGTTGTTAAAATGTTCATATCAAACCCAAAATTTTAAGATAATAGATAGGTGAATTATCTATAGTTATAAAATTGTCCAATTCACTTGGTTTTTTGATGTTGTATTCTATCCAACACACCTTTTCAAACATAATTCACTAGACTGAAATTTGCAGAAAATAACATTGTCTTTATGAATTCAAAGAGGATCATATGTGCACAACAAACCAGAGACTTTATGAATCAACCCACTCTGATAGTATGTTAAAATGTTCATAACCTAGTCAAAATATTAAATTAGAGACTAGGTAGATCCTCCCACCTTATAATCAAATCCATCTACTTGTACACTATTCATTAACAATTTTAAATTTTGACAATAATTTAAGTTTCCTACTTTCTCTAGACATTTAAATTCAAAAAGATTTCATTTGCCAGTCATTGTTCAAAGACAAGTATTATCGCAATAGCGGGTTCATTAGAAATTGCATGACTTAGTTACATATCATATAAAAAGAGGAGCATAAGATATAACACGTATTATTTTTAAGAAAGAACGAATTGAAAATAAAAAAATTGAAGGAAGTATAACACATTTAAAATAGATAGCTAAAATAAATATATTACATCCTATATAGTATACTATAAAAATTGATAACTTTTCTAGATTAATAAAAAAAATATCCCAAGTTGGACCAAAATTTGATAATCCTCTGTTGTAGTAAATATTGTTTCCAAATATAGTTAAAACTTTTGAACAAATACTTTTTTTAAACTTAAATAATAATTTGTGCATGTTTTACAAATTCAAAAAATATTAAAGCTAATTCTTTGTACTAAGTTTGTTTGTTTGATTGATAATTTAAATATCATTCTTCATCTTTTTAATTAATTGTCTTATCGAAACACAAATTTATTATTTAAATATAATATTTGAATATACTAATGCCAAATATTTTACGATTGAAGATTAAAAAAATAAGTAACTAAATTTTTTTAATATCAACTAAGTAATTGTTTTTGGTGTATATGTATTTAGTGGCTTAAAATCTGAATACTAAAACTGCAAAGGTGAATTTCCTTCATGTGAAAATATCTCTAAAATATTTTTTTGTCGAATCTCTACTATATCATTTTAGAAAAGTGGTAATTTAGATATAAAAAAGAAAGTAAGGAAATGCGTTCAAATTCATGTTTTCCGGTTATTGCAAGTACGATGTGTGAGACCAATGCTTAGTAGTGTTATATCGGAATCGATCATTGGATTATAGGGCAATTAAATTCTACTGATTAACCAAAAAAAATAAGGAACTTTTTGACCACAAAAGATAAGAAACTTAAAAAGGAAACAAATAATTTAAAAGTGCAAGGAGTGTCATACCTGAAAAAAATGAACAATATATATCAACTGTATGACTGATGAATGCAAGATATGTGTTGGTCAGTACCATACCTTTTCGGGGGAGAAGAAAGGTTGCTGATTTGTACAATGAAGCAGTCCACTTCCAAAAATGTTGGCCTTCGGGCAACCCATAATTGTTAAGGATGTAAGTACGGGGAATAAGGAGCATGGCCGATCCTCAGTGGAAATTTCTAATTCTTTTTCTTCTGCAACAATCTCCTTCAATTCTTCACATCTCCTTATTGCTAGACTCTTGAGTTGGTAAAGGGTCTTGGCTACAACAGCTGGGAAGACATTTTCCAAACTCTCACAATATGATATACTTATCGACTCCAAATTTTGCAAACTACAACACCGGCGAGTTGAATCTTCTTTCCATATCCGCTTTAATCCTGGTAACAAAGACAAGTCCAACTTATTCAACCCAAGTATCATCGGGTCCTCACTGGCGATACCATCTCCAAATTGATATATCTCTTCCAGTTTACCACAGGAACTAACTGTTAACGATTTCAGATTACAAAATCTTTCATTTGAACCAGATGAAAAAACACGCTCTAACTTGTCACAGCCGCGAATCTCCAACGAATTTAGTTTTTCGAATGCACTTGATCCCAGTTGACTGCACCAAACCATATCAATTTTGTCAATACCAATCATCTTCAATGTCTCCAGGCTAGGGAGTGCGACCTGGCAAAATGAACACTGGTTATGTTTCTTAACTAATATTTAGTTAGAATAATTTTGAAAACGTACGATAAAAGTATTGGGGTTATTTGTGTAATTCTATTAATCTGATTAGGAAATGTCTACTGTAATAGAAGAGGTTGTGTTCCATTAGGAATGTGTGTAGTGAATCCCATGCAGAATAGGAATGTATCTCTATTCGTTGTACATATACCCTAGTTGTTCACGGGTTCAATTAATCAATACAGAAGAGCGAAGTATTACTGCTGTTTACAAATTCTTTATGGTATCAGAGCTTTTAGGTTAATTGGATCCAATCAATTGAACCTTCAACGATGTCCGATTCGAGTTCAATGATGACCCCCGCTTCCGGAGATGTGCAACGAACCGGTGGCAACTTCACGACTGGTGGAATGGACACCATGTCTCCATATTATCTTCATCCTTTGGACGGTCCCAATCTAGTGCACGTTGCGGATCTGTTATCCGAAGGTAACTATGGCTAATGGTTCAGCGACATGAGCACTGTCCTCTATCCGAAGAACAAGTTCGGGTTTGTCGATGGTTCTATTCCTAAGCCGGTGACAGCCTTAGATGACTTCAAGTACTGGGTCCGGGCGAACGTGATGGTGCGAGGATGGCTGAAATCGTCAATGGAGAAAGATGTACGGAGTAGCGTGCGAAGCACACGTACAGCCCATGAGATCTGGACTGATCTTTCCGAGCGATTCGGAAAGGGGAGCGCACCTCGTGCGTTCGAATTAAGGCGAGCAATCGCCAATCTCCGCCAAGACAAAATGTCAGTATCTGCTTACTATACAAAATTGAAGAGCCTCTGGGATGAAGTTCATGATATCACGCCTTCCCCAACGTGCTCTTGCAATGGTTGCACCTGCAACTTAAAGAAGCAGGTATGGATATTCGAGAGAAGGAATACTTGTACGACTTCCTTATGGGTCTGGATGAGAACTTTGCGACGGTGAAGACACAAATTCTCAACAGCCAGCCCGTTCCCGGCGTTGGTGTAGCATATCACCTTGTTTCCGAAGATGAGCAACAACGGAGTATATCCGCCGCGCGTCAATCCAACGTGGAGTCTGCGGTCTTTCAGGCAAAGGGCTCGAGGCATCTCAGAAACAATTCTGTGCAAAGATGGGAGAGGCCACGATGCTCTCACTGCGAAAAGAATGGACATGTCGAGTCCAACTATTTTGATATCATCGGGTATCCTCCTGATTAGAGAAAGCCCAACAATGGGAATAATTCTAATCGATCACAAGCTGGTGGTCCTAACCGCACGAGTATAAGGCCTCGTGATTCCAACTGAGCAACACCACGAGTGGCTCAAGTTGCCAACCAGGAAGAGCAGCCCATGACAAGTCTTACTCAGGAGCAGATTAATATGTTATTGCAGCAGTTGGCCGTTCAGGGAAATCAAACACAATTGCCACCGATTAGTTCGACCCCAGATCCGTCGGTTAATATGGCTGGTAAGACTGATTTTCACCCTTTCTGGATCATGGATTCAGGTGCTACTGATCACATTACTTGTAATCGAGCTTATATGATCCACGAGTGCACGAAATTGGGTCATCCTTTAGTCAAAATACCAAACGGTGAAGAAATTGCCGTTGCTGGTGTGGGTGATGTTCAATTGAATTCGGATATTCTTCTGCACAATGTCTTATATATACCATCATTCCATTGCAATCTGATTTCAATGAGTAAATTGGCAAAGGATCTCAATTGCTCAATAACGTTCTATGTCGATCGTTGTGTGATTCAGGGATTAATTTTGAAGAGCCTGATTGGAGTGGGTAGGCAACGAGATGGATTGTACTATTTCGAGGATATGCCCAAAGGGAAGGTGTTTTCGACGAACTTCAGCTTGGATGCGCAGAGATGGCATTGTCGCCTTGGTCATATCTCATTTGATAGGATGAAGCACATTGATTTGCTTAGACATTTGAATGTTTCTGATATTTCAAGACATTGTGATTCTTGTGTACGCGCGAAACAAACGCGATTGCCTTTTTCGCAAAGCAGTATTAAGACTAATGTGTGTTTTGATATGCTTCACTGTGATATTTGGGGTCCGTATCGGACTGCTTCAACTACTGGAGCACATTTTTTTTTTGTCAATTGTTGATGATTTTAGTAGAGGAACGTGGACCTTTCTCATGAAGCTAAAATCAGAGGTCTCTCGCTATGTCAAGGCATTTTGTGCCATGATTCTCAATCAATTTGGTATAAAAGTCAAGGGTATTCGTACAGATAACGGAGCAAAGTTTGGGTCTAATGAGATGAGATATTATTACGAGAAACACGGCATGGTTTTACAGACCTCTTGTCCGTACACGCCTCAACAGAATGGGGTTGTTGAGCGTAAACACCGTCACATTCTTGAAGTGGCACGATCGCTCTGATTTCAAGCCAATTTACCGATTCGATTTTGGAGGGAATGTGTACAGACAACCATCTACTTAATCAATCGGTCATCGTCGCATGCCATTCAGAACAAGACACCCTAAGAAGTGATTTTTGGTCAAAAGGCCGACTACAGCCATCTCCGCACATTTGGGTGTCTCGCCTATATGTATAATCACATACGAACAGACAAGTTCGACGAGAGAGGATGTCCTTGTGTCTTTGTTGGTTATCCCTTCCATCAAAAAGGTTATCGATTATACGATCCCAAGACAGGAAAATTTCATGTTTCTCGTGAAGTGACTTCCGTAGAAGACGTATTCCCTTTTGGTCTTGCAGGTAATGATGAGTCCAAAGAACCTATAACACTGTCGATCCCATACCTACTGTTATTGTTGATGATGCACCTGTTCGGCACTCCGATGATCAATCTGGAATTAGTAGACCTCAACAATTGCATGACGTTCCTGCTGAGATTATAGTTCGACAGTCAAATGTTGAGACATCTCCACCTCTTGCATCGGAGAGCACGGCTCTTCCTTCTATTTTGCCATCAACCGATCAGTGTGCAGTTCCACTTCGTCGTAGTGAACGACCCTGGCAAGCACCTTCTCGTCTCAATGATCATCAAGTAGCACTACCTCCATCACTCATTTCTGCTCCAGTACAGCAACCATCAAGTAATTCGATCTTGTATCCCATGACCCAATTTTTAAGCTATGAAAATTTTTCCCGTGCGCACAAGGCCTATGTCAATGCTCTGAGTTCTCATTCTGAACCTCGGTCCTATCACGAGGCAGCTAAGGACTCATGTTGGCGTGCCGCGATGCAGAAAGAGATATATGCGCTTGAAGCAAATGGAACGTGGGTATTGACTCCTTTACCACCAGGAAAAAATGCCGTTGATTCAAAATGGGTCTACAAGATCAAGTTTAATCTGGACGGTATGATTGAGCACTACAAAGCGCGCCTTGTAGCTCGAGGTTTTAAGCAGATTGAGGGGGTGGATTATCATGAAACTTTCGCTCCTGTTCCGAAAGTTGTCTCTGTTCGCTGCGTGATTGCTCTCGCCGTAAAGCGTGGTTGGTACGTACATCAGTTGGATGTAGATAATGCATTCTTACACGACGATTTACTCGAGGAGGTATATATGAAAGTTCTGCAAGGCTTCGCACGTCCAGGAGACACACGTGTGTGTAGACTGAAAAAGTCCTTGTATGGATTGAAGCAGGCTTCGCGATCATGGTATAGCAAATTGACGGTATTTCTATTGCAATTGGGGTTCAAAAGATCACGGGCTGACCACGCCATGTTCAATTTTCGGGGTGGCACTCAGATTTTGATTTTGCTTGTCTATGTCGACGACATAATTCTGGTAGGAGATCATGTTCCGAAGTTACGTTTGACGAAGAATCAATTACATGATCGATTTGGAATCAAGGATCTCGGCACACTCAAATATTTTCTGGGCATTGAAGCGGCTACGACATCGAAAGGCTTAGTCTTAAGCCAATGCAAGTACACTCTTGATATCCTCAAGGAGTGCGGAAAGGCTGCGGCTCGACCATGTCTATTCCCGATCGAACAGAATAAGTTAACGAGAGGTGGTGATGCAATTGTTGATGCTCGACGTTATCGTCGTCTGGTTGGAAAACTGATGTATTTGACTGTTACTCGCCCGGATATTGCTTATGCAGTTAATATACTCAGTCAATTTGTGGATAAGCCCAATTCTGAGCATGTTCAGGCTGCTGATCGGGTTCTTCGTTATTTGAAGACTACTCCGGGACAAGGTATTCTTCTTAATAACTCTAATTTTAAGCTGACTGCTTATTGTGACGCGGATTGGGGTGGATGTCCTATAACTCGATGATCTCGAATTGGTTATCTTACGCTCTTTGGAGGGTCTCCCATCTCCTGGCGTAGTAAGAAACAGTTTGTTGTTGCTAGATCATCTGCTGAGGCTGAGTACCGCACAATGGCAGTTGCGGTCAGTGAGATTCTGTGGTTATGTTGCTCTTTTTCGAGCTCGGCATTGTCTTTAGGCGGCCAACTCCATTATTTTGTGATAATCAGGCGACATTACATATTATCATGAATCCCATTTATCATGAGCGGACTAAGCATGTTGAAATGGACTGCTATTTTGTACGCGAACGGGTTGTCTCCGGCAAAATCGCTCCTTACAAGGTTCCCACTGCACATCAGTTGGCTGATCTATTTACAAAGGCGTTTGGTCAAGATCATTTCCAGTTTCTTGTTCGCAAGTTGGGCGTTGTTGATCTTCACGCTCCAACTTGAGGGGGCGTATTGGGGTTATTTGTGTAATTCTATTAATCTGATTAGGAAATGTCTACTGTAATAGAAGAGGTTGTGTTCCATTAGGAATGTGTGTAGTGAATCCCATGCAGAATAGGAATGTATCTCTATTCTGGAACAAACCTCTCGTTGTACATATACCCTAGTTGTTCACGGGTTCAATTAATCAATACAGAAGAGCGAAGTATTACCGCTTTTTACGAATTCTTTAAAAAGTTCTTGATATATCCCAAAATTTTTGAAAATTTCAATAAAAGATAAATTTTACACCATTATTACATTTACTTTGTCAATAGTTATTTAAACCCAAAAGTTTCCCAGATAAAAAATAATTTTCATTTTGTTACAGTAATTACTCACACCGTTTCCAATTAATTAAAGTGAATATTTTAATGGGTAAATTACATCTGGCCCCCTCGGGTTTGGAGTATTTAACGCTCGCCCCCCTGCTTTTTTAAAACCGATTAAGAAACCCCTCTTGTATGGCAAAATTATACGAATCAGCCCCTCATGCCGGAATCGGAGATTTTCTCCGGCGAGGAGGCAGAGAAAATGACAAAAATACCCTTATACTAAAAAAAAATTACAATAATACCTCCCTGTCATCCCCGAATTCGACCAAAAAATCCCACCTATTTTTTCCTTCGAATTTCTAGTGTTCTAATTTGGGGGTTAGGGTTTATTGTTCCCATATGGGGGAAGAGCCCGCTGTTGTTAAACTAAATGGATTAGATTCTGGGTTTAATTTCGTTCTTTAGGAGGAAGAGCTCGCTGTAACCATCAACGAGTATTTCGACAACGTCGAAGCCGAGGAGTTGGTAAGAACATCTCCATCCCTCTATACGTTGATAAGAATCTCTCTTTTTCTTCTTCAACCCGTAACACTCGAGGATCGAATCCAAACTTTAACTCTTCGGCAGATTGGAATCTGTAAAGACGACAAAGAGTAGGAGAAGGCTTGTTTTGTTGGGGTTGGAGCCAGTGGGACACGCGGCCCACACCACCAGATGCAATTCCATGGGCAACCCAACAGAGGCGGCAATTAGGGCTTCCACATCGAGCACTTTTGCCAGGTCGTAAACGGTCCTGGGCCTCCAAAACAACAGAGGGGTACCGACACCTGGGCTCTGAGGATTCATCTTCCTCGTTGGAGTCCGATACGGGGGCGAGATTTGGCAGAGAAGATGGTTCTTCGTCTTCCTCTTTGTCTGTTTACCTATATTCTCAAGTAGCTGCCGTTGGATTCTTGGGTTCCAATCCTCTGGAATTCCAAAGAAAAGAAGTTGTCTTTTTTTGACTTACTAGGGAAGAGGAGGTTGGAATTTTGTAGTTCTCACGATGATAGAAAATCTTGAGATTTAGTTGCTGTTGGTAGAATTTTCTATTTTTTGCGGTTGTTAACTGGTTATCTTGTTGCTTGTGAACTTAAGAGTTGTTCATGGGTCCATGAGGTGATTTGTTTGATGGGTCCATGAAGAAGAAAGAAACGGGAGATGGTGTTTGGGGTGAAGAGGGAAACAGGAGATGCTTTTTTTTCAGTCAAGGGGTATTTTTGTCATTTTCTCTGCCTCCTCACCAGAGAAAATCTCCGATTCCGGCATGAGGGGCTGATTCGTACAATTTTGCCATACAGGAGGGGTTTCTTAATCGGTTTTAAAAAAGCAGGGGGGCGAGCGTTAAATACTCCAAACCCGAGGGGGCCAGATGTAATTTACCCTATTTTAATGTAATTACTAGATTTGCTTGTTCCTATTATTATTTTTTATTTTCTCCTAACAAAAATAAAGTAATTACTAGTTCATTCTCAAATAGTTCCTATGGATGGCGAATGGGTGACTGAGGTAAATCCGGTGACTGAAATTATGATAAGCCATTTTCAAACTCTGTTCACGGAGGAGGGACCCCTATGGAAGGCTTAACTACTGCAAACGGGTTTACTAGGCTGCCAGATGACCTACGGAAACTGATAGGGTCCACCCCCATCGAACATGAGATAAAATATACGGTCTTCTCGATAGGAGCTTTTAGGCTCCCGGACCTGATGGACTACATGATTTCTTCTATCAGAAGAACTGGAATACTATTAAGGACACAATTATCTCCTTTGTCCAAAATTCCTTTTCACAACCGAGTATTGTGAAGGAAATCAATAACACCGCTATTGTACTCATACCTAAGGAACCTCACCCCCAAGTTTCGGCTCAGTTCAGGGCCATCAGTTTGTGCAACACCTCCCTTAACATGGTTACTAAACTCCTGGCTTGAAGACTTCAAGGGCTTATGCCTCTTTGGATTGCTCTGAATCAAAACAGTTTCGTCCCTGGACATAACATCAAAGATAATATCATTGTCGTACAAGAGGCGATTCACACAATGAAAAATCATTGTAAGGGGAAAGGGTTAATGGCCTTAAAGGTGGACTTAGCCAAAGGTAACGATCGCATGAGCTGGACATTCATACAGGATACCCTCTACTGCCTCCACCTATCTGTTGATTCGATTAATGTGATCATGGCTTGTGTTACGTTGGTTTTTATGCAGGTAGTCTAGAATTGAGAGGCAACAAAGAGATTTAATCCGACGAGAAGCTTGGGGCAAAGAGACCCACTATCTCCCTACCTCTTTGTCGTATGCCTTGAACGACTAGGACATATGATACAAGCGAGAGTGGACAACAAGGAATGGAAGCCGTTCAAGACCTCTCAAAGGGGGCCTCAAATCTCTCACCTCTTCTTTGCTAACGATTTATTACTATTTGCTGATGCAAGTAAAACACTCCGAAATAGAAAAAAAAAGAAAGTAACACAGGCTAACGTCTTACTCACAGTGGTTGATGACTTTTCTCCATCTCAGGTCAAATGATGAACAACGCTAAGACTGAGCTTTATGTGTCCAAATGTCACTGGGTCCCTAGCTCGGGAGTTGGCTCATATGATGAGAGTTTCACTCACTTCTAACCTAGGAAAGTACCTCGGGATGCAATTAATTTATAAGAGATGACTAAGAGCAAATACAACTTTATCTTGGAAAAAGTTTACTCTAGGCTTCAGGGTTGGAGTGTTGACAAGCTCTCGTTCGCGGGAAGAATGACTCTAGCTCAGTCGGTGATAGCCGCTCTCCCAACTCTATCATGCAAACAGCGAAGATTCTGTTGGGAATCTGTGGCAAGGTCGAAAAATGCAGCGAGAATTCCTGTGGGGCTCCACGCCCAACAATAAAAAACCACATCTTTTAGCCCGGGAAAAGGTGTCCTTGACCAAGAAGGATGGTGGACTAGGATTTAAAATCTTAGGAACCAAAATCTTGTCCTGTTAATGAAGCTGGTATGGCAAATTGTCTCTGATAAGAACTCCCTGTGGACTCAAGTGCTATGGTGCAAATATGTGAAGTCCTAGTCTCCTATACCCCAAGTCCAAAGCAAGAAGACTAACTAACCTCTGTGGAAAGTGATTGCATCCGTGTGGCCGACAATGCTGAAAGGAATTAGATGGGTGATTGGGAATGGATGCAACCCCTACCTGCCCTTGCTAGTCTGCAACACTGGCTGTCCCTGTTCCTCGTGGCGACTAATGCCTTCTGGAAATAGAGGAACCAGTGTATTTGGCCAGAGGGCGAAGCTAGAACCACTAACTAGTTTGTTGTCATCTATAACAGGCAAACAGAACTACAGAACATCCGAGAGATGGCAAAACAGATAAGAACTAAAATAGCAAGGGAAGAGTGTATAACAGGGTGGGAACGGCCCCCATCGAATTGGGTAAAGGTGAACACGGATGGCACCATGAGAGCATCACATACACAAGCCACTACAGGAGGATTAATTCGGGACCGTGCGGAAAATTGGAGAGGTGGGTTTACCGCCAATCTAGAAACATGCTTCAGCTTGGAAGCGGAGAAAAGAGGAGCCATATATGGCTTTAAACTAGCTAGATCAATGGGATTCAAGAAGCTCATCCTTGAAATAGTGCAAGGCCCATTCCAGCGACATACCAAATGTCAAGGGAGGGGCTTCCCCTCCCGAGGTACTCTTCCCCTTCCACAGATTTTTCTCACCGAGTTTTGTGTGATAGAAGTTTGACGAGACCGGCGGTCGCATCCCCACAAGAGGCCGAGGAGGAGCCTTGCATTGAGTAGGTTGTATGTGACCATTTCTTTATATACGTAGGATCTCGATCCTCCTTTTCCAAAAAAAAATAGTTCCTCTAAAAAAATTATAAAAAACATATATATTCCTTTAATGATACCCAAAAGAAACTACCAACTACTTTTAGTCAAAAAAAATATACAACTACTTGAAATAACATTCAGGTGTTAAGACAATTGGTTTGAATATTATAAGAAAATATGAGTTTTCTTAATCATCAGTTATATCAGTCTAAGTTGGTTACATCCATAGAATACATTAAAAATGAGGAATTATCCACCGTTTTCAATAGGGAATTATGTCCCATCCCTGAATAGAGCTAAATGTCGTGGGTAGAATTGTCGATGAGACCAGATTAAGAAGAAAATTACCATTAAAAAAAGATTAAGAAGAAATTATAGAATATTTAATTAGTTACATACCTTTTCACTGAAGAAAGGCATTAACTCTCCTCCTGCATTCTCCGAGCTACCCAATCCGATAGGGTTTTCTTTGGCATAGAGAAAGCATTTCAACGACGGTAGCCTGTGGAGGTGGAGGCGTCGTAATCGTGGGAACTCCACAACTTCATTTCCCTGGTCACCACAATCAGTCCCTGCAACAAACAACGCTTCCATTCTAAGGCATCCTTTCACCACTATCTCCTCCAATTGGGTAAGGCTTCGAACCGCTGAAAGTGGAAAGAGATTCTTCAATTTGTCGCAATGCTCGATTTTCAGTCTTTTCATTTGGCTGAAAAATCCACATACAGTTGGCCCCCGCTTTCTGCAGTCAACAACTTGTTGAAGCTCATAACAACCATCTACGTGGAGTTCCTTCAAATTTGGAAACCCTTTCTTCTCCAAGTCGTACAAATGGATAGTCGACCCCATGGTTCCACGTAGGCACAAGATTTCTGATTCCCCTAATAACTCTCTAACCTTTTGGAGCAAGTCTGTGCTCATGTAGACCCCAAGCTTCAGCGTCTTGGTTATTTCTGTTCCCTGATCAAACTTCAATCCCCTCCCGATCAGTATTTGAAATCTTTCCAAGCTGTCAAAGAAGAAGTCTTCAGATAGTGCCCGAGTATTCCGAACATGAATCACTAAAGACTCAAGCCGAGCTAAACATTTGAGTTCAGAGAGCCTAACATTACTTCCATCGGTGACCTCTTCAACCTCCCAATTCTTAAAGCTATTCCTCATAAGCAGTTCCTCCAATGAGGTTAACTTTGATATCACCCCTACTGGGATAAACCTGAGCTTAGAACAATCGCTCAAATCCAGCACCTTCATCCTTGTCAGATTACCAATTTCACTTGGTAATGCTTCCATATCAGATCCACGAAAGCTGAGAATTTCTAACCTCTCCAGCTGTGTGATGGTCGTCAGATTCTGCAAACGGCAATCTTCCAAACACAAAGTATGAAGGTCTGTGAGGGAATGTGATGGTTTGATAGGCAGAGATGCAAGTTCCATCATAGCAAAGTGAATAACTTTGAGCTTTGTTGTCCCTTCAAAAGTTGAATCTGGAATATCAACCGAATGCCAGTTGGAGAAGAGTAACAATAATTCAACATCTGGGCATCCTAAATCTTCAGGAAGTTGTCGGATGTTGCTGCTTTGAGGTATATACACAATTGTGCAACCATTAATGTCACCCCTACTTGGCCACTCTGTCAAGACTTTGTCATCTCTTTCCCTAAAAGCATTTTTATCCCTACGTGCTATTCGGATAGCACTTTTCCGAACGATATCATGCATCTTTGGATTACCCTGCTTATCAACATCCAAAAGGCTACGAGCCTTGAGGTCATCAATCAATGTTTTGAAGCGATTTCTTGCCTCGCATACTGTGCACTCATTGAAGAAACCCATTCCCAAGCCATATCGAAACAGATTTAGCAATGTAGTATTTGACTGGCTAGAGATGCCAAAGAGCAAGAAAATTTGCTTAGTTACATCGTCATCTAAATTATCGTAGCTAGACTCCAGGACAGAATGCACTTTCTTCTTTACCTCTCCGTCCTCAAAGCTGGATAACTGATTCAAGACGTCTTTCCAAACGTCAATGCCCTTGTTTCTTAGACGTCCACCAGCTGTGACAATTAACAGCGGAAAACCATCACATTTTGCCAATATCTGCTTGGCAATTTCAGGGTAATCAAACTTGATCACTTTCTTCTCAAACAAACTCCTTGACTCCTCCTCAAACAGAAACTCAAGACGAAAATTCTTTTGTGAGCCCATGTTAGATAGTATATCCTCATTTCTAGACGTCAATAATATTTTGCACCCCTTGTTGTTATTCCAGGAAGGGATACCCACTTTATCAAGCTCTAGCGAGCTCCATAGATCATCCATAATTATCAAAACCTTCTTGTCCTTCAAGATCTGATAGAGCCTGCTAGGTCTAGTGGCATCAGTGCCATCTTCAAACTTGGATTCAGGAAAAACGCCTGCAATCGTGTCCTGAATCCTCTCTACCTCTGGTGTGGCAGTGACAGTGACTATGATAACCTGATCAAACGAAGACTTGGGTTGGCGTTGGACCTCCTCCGCCAAGGTAGTCTTTCCTATCCCACCCATACCCCACACTCCAACCATGGTAATATTGGGATCCGACAAGGCATCCATTACTTCCTTCAGAATTTTTGTCCTTGACTGTGCCTCATAGCCTTCCACAGGTACTGGCCCGACAATTTGGGGAAGATCACGAGGGTGCGCTATTGTGTCATCCCATTGTTTCTTTTCCTCCAGTAGTTGAGTGATACCTGACATTCAAAGACGAATTTTAAAACCACCAACATATAAATTTTGTAGCTTACACCCACCCCAACTTCTAAGAGGGCAGCAAGTCAAAAAGCGAGGGCGAGATGGACGAGGGTGTTTCGTAATTAGGGATCTACAAAAATGTACAACTCAATCTATCAAGATCTACAAAATTGGGCAGATTTTTTTAAATCTGAATCTGGGTTCAGTATCTTGATTTAGATCTAAGACATATTATAGTAGATACTTATATACACACACTAAATCCAACAGCCTTAAGATGTAGTGGCAAGTTAGAAAATTTGGCCTTGGAACTCGGACAGAGTCTTTAAGGGAACTACCTCGTTGGTCTATTTAGAGACTTATCTCTAGATCTCACAATTTAGTTGCTCTTTTTTTTTTGTATGGATGTAAAGTTACATTTTTTTTATGATTGTAATGTTACAGGTTAGTTTCTATGTATTTAAAGAAAGCTTAACAATAAAAAAAAAAGTAAGTAAAAGAACAAGTTTGAAAATAACTATTGTAATGCTCTACCTTGCGTTCCTTTTGCTGCCTTCTTGGAAATTCGGTATCTGGTGGCCAGCCGAAGAGAGCAACCCCTCTGCGCTTCTTCCTCTCCGTTCCGAATCAGAGCTCGAGCTTCTACAATGGCTGTATCGGCCCGATTCTTCCACCCAAGAACATGCGTCTCCACATCTTCCACCCGCCCTAAGGCAGCCTTAATGGAGCACTGCAAGCTGTCTCTTGCCGCCTCCACCAGCCTCACATTGCCGTCGAGCGAGTCCACGTTGCTCCGGAACTGGAAAACATAGCCGATGTGCCTACTGACCGGAGCGGTGATCGGAGCGACAATAGGCTCCAGGATCTTGGACACCATATCAATGAAGAAGCTCATTTCCGTGACTTAAAAATGAGGTAAGTAGCAAGTAGAGCGGTTGAGGAAGATCGAGAGGTAGATCTGAAAGCTCAAGCAAGCAAGCAAGCGAAAGCAAATGATTAATTTGTTTAAAGAGAGAGATTATACTATTATAGACGAACATAGCTCCTTCCTTAGTGGTTTTCGTCAACGGATTAAAGAAGAAGAAAAAAATCAAGAAAGATCTTTCATGAAATTAGACATCCCATAAAAAAAGAAATATTTAAATTTTGATGTGATCGGGAAGTGGGTCCGATCCCTCCATGCTTTCCGTCAGTCCACTTTTTTATCAGTATTTGTTAGAGATAATTTCTTTTTTGGTGAATACCCAGGTATACGGCAGGCCCAGCCTATTATGAGTTTTTCAACGGGGCCGACTATTTCTATTCGAGGCGGGTCCCGGAGTTAAGGTTTTAAACCTCTTCTAACGCCGTTGCGGGAGATCGAACCTTGGTTCGCCCTTTCAAGTGCAGCCCCTGGCAGCACTGCACCAACTGCGCATTGGTATTTGTGATGGTTGGTATTTTTCGTTGGCTTGGGCTTGGACTTGGACTAGTCAAGGTTTTTTTATAGATCGTATATGTATATTTTATTACCCCCAAGGTTAAGATGTCCATTTTCGTGACTTAAAAATGAGGTAAGTAGCAAGTAGAGCGGTTGAGGAAGATCGAGAGGTAGATCTGACAGCTCAAGCAAGCAAGCAAAAGCAAATGATTAGTTTGTTTAAAGATATATATATATATATATATATATATATATATATTATACTATTATAGACGAACATATATATATTTATATATATATATATATATTATACTATTATAGACTATGCCTGACCATTGTTCGAATCTAATTCGCAATTCGACATAGTTCAATTCGTCAAAAATTCGATTCGATTTATTATTAATTTGATTCGTTGAAAAATTTGATTCGAATTCGTTATAATTTGTCAAAACGGAAAATTTAATTTAAATTCTATTCAAGTTGAATTCGTATCAAATTCGTGTATATATATATATATATTAAAAAAATTAAAAAATATAGAGAGAGAATTTTTTTCCCAAACCTCACTACAAACTTTTAACCTTAAAATCTCAAACATAAAATTCTAAAATCTCAAATCCTAAAATCACAAACTGTAAACCTTAAAATCTCGAATCTCAAACCTTAAAACCTAAAACCTAAAATCCCAAACCATAAACTATAAACCTCAAACCCTAAATCTTAAAATCTTACTCTTAAAATCTTAAACCATAGACAACTTAATTTTGTACATTGAATGCAAACTCAAACTATAATTTATTTATTTTAAAAAAAGGTTAAATACTTATTCAAAGTAATTCGTATTTGATCGAATTCGACTATAATCTGATAATTAATAATTTGAATTTGATTCGTCTTTAGACGAATCAAATACGATTTAAGATTTAAATAAATTTAAATTCGAATCAACCCGATTCAAATTCGATCGAATTCGAATCAATCTGATTCAAATTCGATCGAATTCGACAAATGGTGAGGTTTACTCTTTCCTTAGTGGTCTCCGTCAACGGTTTAAAGAAGAAGAAGAAAATCAAAAAAAGATCTTTCATGAAATTAGACATCCACATAAAAAAATAAATATTTAAATTCTGATGTGACCGGGAGGTAGGTCTCCATATTTAGGGGTGACCACACGGATTGGACCAGACCATCCAGGAACCAAACCGGAAAATAGGGCCGTTTCCCTAGTTTTTTGGGACACCGGATTGGACTGAGTTTAAATCTGGCGTAGATCGGGATCGAGATGTTTGGTTCGGTCCAGACCGGAACCAAACTGGAAAAGAGGGAAAAAAGCAATTTTTAGGGTGGTTGGGCTTTTTCGTTGGCTTGGGCTTGAGATAGTGAAGGTTTTTTATATATCGAATATGTATATTTTGTAGACTAAACCCGCTTTCCCTCTCTACTTTTTAGAGAGTGGAACTCTTTCTCCATCTCTGGAGCAAATCTAGGGTTTTTGACCCAGCCCCCTTTTCTCCTCTGCCTAACACCACCACTATTGCCTTCTTTTATCCCCGCCTCTCCTCCCTACCATACCATCTTTCTAACCCAGCTATCCCCTCCACCAACCACCTTCCCACCTACCTCTTTAGTCTCCTCTTCCTCTCCCTCTGTCCGGCCGACCCCTGTTAGCCGGCAGCCTCGTCCTCACCTTGCAGTTCGCCGTCCGTTTTGCTATCAATGTCCTCTTCGCCTGTGCCTCGCCGTCTGTTCACTCTCGACCCTTGCCTGGCCTCTATCTCACCAACCTTTTCGCTCTAAAGGCCCGCATCACCTCTTTCCTCGCTGTCCGGAGTAGTCCAGCCTCGCTTCTCGTCTCACGCCCAAGCTTCACGCCGGCCTCCTCAAGTTCTCATCAGTGTAGCTCGCCTCTTTCCTCAAGCAGAGTAAGTTCGTTCGACTAAGCACAAGCCTTCCATCAGCACTCCGTCACCGGTCGAAGCACAAGCCATCGTCGTCCGTCTATAGCTTGGCCAAGCTGTTAGTCCATTGGGCCGTTCTCTTAAGCCCGGTCGTAGTCCGGTCAGCCATCGTAAGGTCTGCCTCCACACAGGCAGCCTCCGCCTCGCTCTTCTCTGTTCAAGTTCAGGCCATCTTGGCCTCTCCCAACTGCTGGCGGTCCAACCAGAGTCACAAGAGAGGCCTTTTTTGGTGCCCGGAGGGGATGGTCATGGTGGACCTCCCCTCTAGTTTACTCTTGTTTCCAGCCCCCTTTTGTTTAGGGCCCATTTGATTTGTGTTTTGGTCTGTTGTTTATTGCTTGACTTGCCTGTTATTTGGTTTTGTCTATGTTTTTGTCAGGATCGGCATTTGCCTGATCTTTGTTGCTATCAAACTTGTTTGCCTGGATGATGGACGTAGGTGGAGAACCTTGCCTCGGTCGATTTACGTCGACCTTAGCATTCATCTGAGTTGTATCTTGTATACACTGAGATGCCCTCTGGGCTTTGCCTTGAGGTTATTGGCCGTAAGTCATTTCGGTAGAATTCTTGCCAAGTCGTTGGTCTTCGAACCTTCTCAACTACCCATCGCTTTCCCCCTGTGCCATATTGCATCTATCGGACTGGCACTTTTATTCTGATTAGCCTATTTATCGTATTACTTTATTTTGCTTCCATACCGTACTATAATTTGGTTAATATAGGCTTCGCGCCACCTCTCAAAAAAAAATATGTATATTTTGTTACCCGATGTTATCCAAAATATAAAATTTTGATAATTCCACTCGAAAAATAAAAATATCCGAATCCCTTTTTTTAACTTATTGCCAATTTGTTTCCTCACCTTAGTATTATCATTGCCATTGGGGGTGTTCAGGTTTACGCACAGTGGTATTGATTTGGATGCGTAAGGATGCTGATTTATGATATATTATGATATTAGTTTTGATGCATATAGATACTCATTTTTGATCTACTTTGATATTGATTTTTGATGTTTAACGATACTGCTTTGACTTCTTCATAGTATATGTTTGGATGTGTAATGATGCTAGTTATAATCTGTTGCGGTATTAGTTTGATACATAAAGATACAAATTTTAGTTATAATTTTCGTGTTTCATGATAATAATTTTTATGTCTCATGACAATAGTCTTTTGTGTGTCGTGAAAGTGATTTTAAGTTTTAGTGTTTTTCAGGTGTTAAGGTCTTAGTTTTATAGGATTTCAGTCTTTTTTTGCCATAATCATTAGTCAGAAGAGATAGTTTTTTTTTGGTGCAAAGTCAGAAGAGATGGTTGAGTTAGGGTTTGGTAACCAAACAAAAAGATGACGACAACGATGGGTAGGTGGTAGTGTAGCATGAAGAGTAACAATGGTAAAAATAACGATAAATAGGCATTGGTATGATATAGATGGTGGGTCAGAGGTAGTGATAAAGAAAGTAGTTAGATCAAAGGTAGTGGTGGTAGAGAGAGTGAGTGGATTGAAAGTGGTGAAAATGGTTGGTTAAGAGAGTTGGTGAGTAAGAAGTGACAAAGAAAGAAGAAAAAAGACGGCGGAAAGGTTGAGAATAAGGAGGGAGATAGGATTTTGGCTTGAAAAAAGCGAGAGATATGATTTTCAAAATAGATAAGAGAGAGAGAGAATATTCAGGGATCTTTCTTTATTGGTCCCAATTATTTTTTTTATTCTAATATTCTTTAAAGTTATTTGATTTTTCGAGACTTATTTTTTTTTACCCAATTATCATTTTCTTAATATTAAATATTTTTAGTCCCCATTATTAGGGATGGCATAATATAACACATAATATAAGCTAATATAACACATAATATAAGCTAGTATCACACATGACATAAATCAGTGTTACACACGATACTAACTAATGTCATGCAAAAAATAAATTAGTGTCATGCATGAAAAAAACTAGTATCATGAATAATACAACTTAATATCACACACAATATAAATTAGTGTCATACATAAAATAAACCAATGTGAATCACATCCTAAAGAAATATCACATACAACACAAATCAATATTACTTACAACCTAAACTTGTGTCACATATGATCTAAATCAGTATTATATACAATCCAAATCAGTATCCCATATAACACAAATTAGTATCAGATACAGCCTTTCAGTATTAATATCTTGTATAACACAACCAATATCAATTACAACTAAAATCAATATCACTTACAACCCATATTAGTGCCAATGTCAATCGAAACTAGTGCTACTAATAACCTAAACCAGTATCTCACACAACACAACTAATATCACTTACAACCAAAATAAAATATCACTTGCAACCAAAATAAATGTCACTTATAATCCAAACTAATATCACTTATAATCCTTTTTAGTATCACTAATAACCTAAATTAGTATCTCGTACGACATAAACTAATCTCACTTACAACTAAAATCAGTGTCATTACAACCCAAATCAATATCACATACAACTAAAACTAGTATGACTTATAATTTAAATCAATATCATGTATAATTAAAATAAGTTCTGCTAATAACATAAACCAGTGTAACTTATTACCTAAATTAATGGCACGCACAACTTAAACTACTATCATAGATAATCCAAACTAGTATCACATGTACAACACAATGTAGTGTCTCACATAACTTATACATGTATCTCAATAATATATACTTGTCACTTACAACCAAAATCAGTATACTTACAATCCACACTAGTGCTACTAACAATAAAAACCATTGCTATTAATAACCTAAATAATTATCACTTACAATGAAAATTAATATCACTTATAATCCTAACCATTGCAACTTATAATGCAAATTAGTATCTTATACAACACAAATTAATATCACTTATAATTAAAATTAGTGTCATTTACAGTATCCCTTATAATCAAAATTAATGCCATTTATAACCCAAACCAGTATCATGTACAATCAAAATAAGTTCCACTAATAACTTAAACTAGTGTTATTTATAATCTAAACCAGTATCACTTACAACTCAAATCAGTGTCACTTATAACCCAAATTAGTATTACTTACAATCCAAACTGGTACCCAATAACAAGAAGAAAGACCGACTTTGAGAAGGAAAAAGAAAGAGAAAGGAGGAGGATGAAGGGACGACCGCAACTCTAAAAAGAAAGAAGGGACAAGGTTAGAGAAGGTCGGAGGAGGAGCTCTACCTTTGAGTGACCGCCACGGCCACCAACTATATATGCTAGAGAAAAAAGAGAAAAGAAAAACTCCAGCTATACAATTCTTGAATAGCATCAAAAGTAGTCCCAATATTCCCAGAGAATATTCCTCGGGATGTGTGACACCTAATCATTTGCTAATGATTACTTTCTCCTAAGGAGGCACAAGGAATCTTCCACATGGGCACAAGATGCTTACGTCCTCGGCACATGCTCTGGTCACGTGCTCAACTTATTTCTTCTTGGGCCGCCACTCCTTTGTCTCTATTTGCTAATGATTACTTTCTCCTAAGGAGGCACAAGGAATCTTCCACATGGGCACAAGATGCTTACGTCCTCAGCACATGCTCTGGTCACGTGCTCAACTTATTTCTTCTTGGGCTGCCACTCCTTTGTCTCTATTCTCGATGGGCCGTGCTCCAATTGATTTGAGCTCAGAACACTCACCAATTGGTTGATCTTCTTCTTCCTCTGTTTGCTTCAATTGGGATTGATAGGAGGGTAATAATTTCAACATCCCCCCACAAGCTGGACTGTGAATATTGAGCAGTCCAAGCTTGGAAACAAGAGAAAGGAAGAGACCTAGTGACAACGGCTTAGTGAGAACATCCGTAGTTTGTTGCTTCGTGGGACATGGAAAAGCTTAATCAATCTATTGTTGACCTGTTTACGGACTAAATGGCAGTCAAGTTTTATGTGTTTTGTCCGTCGGTTTGTGAAAAACGAGATTCTCAACAATATAAATTGCAGACTTGTTATCACAGTACACAGATGCTAGGATGGAATGATGAACCCGAAGATCTTGGAGTAGATAGGAAAGTCATTGTATCTCACAACTAATAGATGTTAAAGCTCGATACTCGGCCTTGGAAGAGCTGCGAGACCCCGTAGCTTGCTTCTTTAACTTCCATGAGATTAATAAGCAACTGAGATACACACAATAGCTTGTGGTGGATCATCGTGTATTGGGACATCCACCTCAATCGGCATCCGAAAAAACATAGATGTGGAGTATAGTAGAGGTGGAGAAGAAAATGCCAAGACCAGGATGAGTCTTGACGTATTGGAGCACGCAATGAATCGCCTTGTTATGGAAGATCAAGGCATTGACAAGGAACTGACTGAGTTTATGAATTGAATAACATATGTCAGGTCTTATGTTGGTTAGATAGAGGAGCTTACCAATGATCTATCGGTAAGATGTTGGGTCTGAGAGTGGTGCCGAATTAGCTTCTGCACTAAGCTGTAAATTCTCGGTCATAGGAGTCCACATAGGTTTGCAACTTTTAAAACCTGCATCCTTCAACATATCAACAACATATTGTTATTGACAGACATGAATGCCATAGCTAGAACGAGGCACTTTAAGCCTTAAAAAGAATTTTAATCTTCTGAGATCTTTAATCTTCAGTTTATCATGAAGGAAGAGCTTAGTTTCCTGTATGTGACTCAAATTATTACCAGCCAAGATTATATCATCTACATAGATGAGTAAGCAGGTGATCAAATCCTGATCAGGAAGTGTAACATTAAGTAATCTGATCTTGCCTGTGTGTAATTAAACGAGAGAAGAAAAGAAGTTAACTTTGCAAACCACTGTCAACTTGCTTGTTTAAGCCCATATAAAGATTTTCGTAGATGGCACACTTGATTGGGAGGACCACAGAGCCCAGGTGGAAGAGTCATGTACACCTCTTCGTAGAGATCTCCATGTAAGAATGCATTATTAATGTCTAGCTGCTTAAGATACCATCCCTGACATGCTGCAAGTACTAATATCATGTGGACAGAGGTCAATTTGACTACCAGAGAGAAAGCTTCAATATAGTCGATACCAAAAGCCTACGTATAACCTTTCGCAACTAACTGTGCTTTAAAATGCTCAACACTACCATCAGTGCGACGTTTGATTTTATAAATCCAACAACAATCCAACAACATCTAATAGGATGCTTACCTATAGGCACAGAAACCAAGTCCCAAATACCATTCTCGTATAAGGCTTAGAGTTCTACCTTCATTGCTTCTTGCCATCAAGGTTATGCACATGCTTCTGCATATGAACTAGGTTCTTTGATACTGGCTATTACTATAGTAAAGGTCTTATGAGAGTGTCCAAGAAAACCAATAGTCACGACATCTGATCGAGGATGAATAATAGAAGTAGGATGACTAACCTCATACACGATAAAGTCTTCATGGCATTGCTGGGGCAAATGGACGTCCGACACATAATCGTTAAGGTATGTAGGTGTATGTCTGTTGTGTGTGGATTGTCTAAGAGGTGGATCAAGTAGGGTAGGTAGTTATGTAGGTTATATAGAAGGCAGGAAGAATTCCAGTGGAGATGGTAGTTCATCATCTTTATAAAACAATGGTGACCTTGTGCTTGGATGATCAGAATTTGATGCTGCTGGTTGTACATAATCTGGTGGTGATATCGTTTGAAAAGGAAATATCTTCTCGTGGAAAACAACATCGCAAGAAAAGAAGGTTGAATGTGTCTCCAGATCATAAACTTTATATCCCTTTACGCCTTGTGCAAAGCCAAGAAAAACACATCTATGTGATCTGCTAGCAAACTTTGATTGTTTAGGAAGGGTGACTACAACATAAAGGCAGCCGAAGACACAAAGGTGTTTGAGGGTAGGAGGGGAGCTGTATAACATTTCGTGTGGTGTTTTGTGGTTAAGGCTTGAGGAAGGGTTAGGTTAATTAGGTGCACTGCGTGTAAAATACATGTGCTCCAGAATTGGATGGGTAAGAAGGCTTGGAAACGTAGGGCTTGAGCTACATCGAGTATGTGTTGGTATTTTTTTTCTACTCTTCTGTTTTGTTGAGGAGAATATGCACAATTGGTTTGATGGATAATACCTTTTTAATAGAAGAAAGATTTCATGATAAACTCAGTATCTTGGTTGGATCTAATAGCTTTAACTTTGGTGTGGAATTGAGTCTCAACCATGTTGTAGAAGTTTTCAAAGAAGCTGGTGGTTTCCCCTTTGGTTCTAAATAAATAAACCCAAGTCATTCTCGAATAATCATCAAGTATAGTAAGAAAATAGCTAAATCCATCATATGAACAAGTGGAATACGGACCCCAAACATCCACATGTACCAACTCAAATACAGCAGTAGTTGCAAAAGTACTCTTCAGAAAAGGAAAACATTGGTGTTTTGCATAATAACAGTAATCACATGGACTACGCATATTAGTGGAGATTACAGGATGGATTTGTTTAATTATCTGCAACTTAAGACTAGGTAGATATCCTAATAGACAATGCCAGATATCCAAATCATGATCAATATAAGGAACTAACAGGTCTGAGGTCGGGTGTTGGGCTTGGAAGTCGTATTTGGAATTGGTTGAAGGTAGTACAAGCCATTTTATATACACTAGAGGAAAAAGAGAAAAGAAAAACTCCAACTGTGCAATTCCCGAATAGCGTCAAAAGTAGTCCCGATATTCCCAGAGAATATTCCTCGAGATATGTGACACCTAATCATTTGCTAATGATTACTTTCTCCTGAGGCGGTGCAAGGAATCTTTCACCTGGGCACAAGATGCTTACGTCCTCGGCACATGCTCTGGTCACGTGCTTAACTTATTTCTTCTTGGGCCGCCACTCCTTTGTCTCTATTCTTGATGGGCCGTGCTCCAATTGATTTGAGCCCAGAACACTCACCAATTGGTTGATCTTCTTCTTCCTCTGTTCTCTTGAATTGGGACTGACAGGAGGGTAATAATTTCAACAATCTACATCAACACCTTTACCAATAGCAGAGAAGGACATTTTTAGTAGTTCTTGTCCTGACCTCCGTACCCTATGGTATTGTGCTGCTTCATGTAGACGCGGTGCCTCCGCTCTCTTGCATATGTTACCCAGAACACCAACGACAACATCACAACAGCTATTACATCACCAGCCCGATATAGATGCATTCGGAGTATTGACGCAACTCGGTGAATGTTTATAGGACAAAAGTGTAGTCCTCCAGGTCTACTAAGAAGGGTTCGTATCGATATAAACCATAGCTTATGTTCACCAGAGCCGCCATTTGGCTATACACAGCAGGCGTCAGTCGACCAGGGACTGTGTAAGAACCATAGAACTTATTAGGATATTAGTAATAATCGTGGGTAGTGTTTTATAATTTGTAATGTCCTGATTTGTAATTTACCATTAACTTAGGGTTTAGATAACTTGATGCCTATATAAAAGAAACTTGGAGGAAGGGGGAAAAACCTAAACCTAATTATGTTTCCTCCTCTCTGAGGATGGAAGAGCCAATTCGTGTGCAACCGAGAGGGACTACTGATGCAAAAGAAAGCTCAATGTGAGAGAATATTCGTGATTGGCATTAATAAGTAAGAGAGTACTAGATCAGTGTAAGTCAGTTTTAATCTTATTTGCTATGTGTGATAATGTATAATTATTATAAGCTATATGAATACTTGAATCTCGTGAATATCTCTCTGTCTCTTATAGCCTCTATTGAATACTGGGTCTTATCGGAATAAAATAATGTTGACGGAGCCATGTAGAGTTACGTTATTGTAGAAGGAAAAACTTAGTTGATGTATGGCTAGTATAGGAATAAACTAATGTTGATGCAGGGTTAATTTGATTGTTTTTAGGACACGTTCATTGTTGGACGATCGTTCCTGAGATTCAATATTTTACGCAAGTGCTTAAAATATTTATTAGTGTAGAGCTTCGTTGCTGAATTAAATTGACATATAAGTGATTAGAGTATAGGATAGCGTAGTGTTTCGCCCCTGAGATTCAATTGAAATATAAAGTCTTCCTGCGGACGACGAATAAGGTTTGATAATTATTTATTGAGTTCCGATGAGTTAGTGTATATGAATCATGTATATATGAATATGTTATTAAGTTAGATTTTTATCTCAAAACCTAAATTAAACCCTAGGTGCGTGCTTGCCGTGAACTGTTAGTAAAGAGCATAAGCATTGTTAAATTAAATCCTAGGCTAAATTCAGGGAAAGTAAATGCGGGACATATTCATGTGAAGGGTATTTAGTTTGTATAGGCTTCATGAAGTTACAGTAGATCGAAATTGTGAAACTATGAATTAGGTTATAGTTGGCTACGTAAACCAAACCTGTGCATGAATATAATAATGACTTTTGAACCTGGCGACAATATTGAATGCCGAGAACAATATTGACTGCCGATAATGATATTGGTTTTATTTGAAATTCATTAATTCACAGATTATGAACTTGAGTTTGGCGTGTGTTTTTATACCTTGTTGGATGTGATTTTGTAGTTGTTAAAGTAAGTGAATTCTGTCTTTGTTACGTGATTGTTATGATATTCTGAATCGTTGATTGTATGTGATTGAATTCTGGAATTTCGGATTGGAAATTGATGATTTGGATTTCAGATTTATTGATCTTGGATATTTGAATCGGATCTTGGATGTGTGATTGATTTTTGAGTTTGGTACCTTTGGATTATTGATGATTGGATTCGAATTGTCATAATTTAGATATGTGATTGATATGATTTATGGCATGCGGGATTGTCTCATACCTATTGGGCCCTGTAGTTTGCATATATCGCTTAAGGGGCTACCAGATAACCCGAGGTATGTGTGATCAAATGAACAGGGAGTATGTAGACTATCTGGACTCGTGGAGGGAATACCCTTCCATCTATTGGGCCTGCCTTGCAGGAATGGTTTGGGTATTTATCTATGCCCCACGAGAATGTCGTCATGATAAGTGAGGACTCCGGAGCTCCAAAAGTGAATGTGTTAGTTGGCTAAGTTAGTTGGATAGGTAACCTCTGTTTTAGTTTTGAAAATCTTAACCGTAGACATGTGTTCGTAACTTTATTACTATGTGATTTTATACATGCTCAGATTTGTCAAGTTTAAATTAATGATATCCCTCTTATGTGTGTGCCCTTGATTGTAAAGTATTATTATATACGATTGGATATGAAACATGTGATACAATTTGATACATGGATTGTATGTTTTTGCCGACTTACTGAGATGCGTATCCTTTTTAATGTGCACTGTTATCTCAGATAATTCAGGGGAAGTTGGGAGTGAGAACTAGAGGTGGGGACATGCATCGATAGACATTTAATCCACTTTAAAACTATGTATTTTGATTACTATAGACCATTATGTTTTTGGATTGAAGTTGTGATTGAAATTTCAGAACGAAAGTGGCCTGACAGAGATTTCTACTCCGTGGCGGTTGACATGCCTGATTTCCGGGGCGTGACAACTTTAATGGTATCAGAGCTTTTTATAAAATAAACAAAATAAATGCATTCATACATTGAGGTTTCAGCGAATAACTTGGGTGGATTACTTGGACTGTGGGATGAAGAGTTGGCTATGTTATTTCTATCTGCATGAATTTTGACTTGTTGTGTTTTAATGTGGAGTTCCTTGTATGATAATGCACATGAAGTTCGCAATGTGGATGATGATTATATATTACTGGTAATTACAACCTTAATGAGATATATGAAGTTATATATTTTGGATTTATGCTACTTTTTATGTTTATGATTGATTAACTTTCAAATTATTATTATTATTTTAATTTTCTTACTTCATGGACATAGTGTGGATTCTTTAAACAAAACAAAATAATGTTAATCCTTAGGAGGTGTATATCAAATAGGGACTTTGTCTTGCTACTGTGGACGTAGGTGTGGCTTGTGCATGAATATAAAATTGATTAGCATGCAATTATTATAAAACTAGCCATCATGAGTTAGTTTCTGTCTCACGTGCATGGCGCATTACCTTGTGCTACTATTTGATCTACCTTTGATTATCATTAATTATCATTCCGCAGTTCCCAAAAAAAATGAAGGAAGGAAGCTCTCGTGTTCTTATTGATGTTTAAGACATATTGTTTTATTGGTTGTGTTGAAGTTTAATCCTTCTGTTGTTTATTTAATTATTTGAGCATCTTTTATGATGCCTATGCTAGACATGATTTTAATTGTTAACATATTATGCTCATTTTGGACACTTGAAGACCTGTATTAGATTAATTACCATACTTAAGCAATTGTGATAATTATGTTTTGACCTTAATCTCGGAGATTTGTAGTTCTGGGTGAAATGAAGTATGCTACTTTTTTTTGGGTGATACTGTCAACAAGAATTTATTTCATGACTTTTTATAGAAGGTTAAAATTTATTACATAACTTAGGGATTAGATTTTAGCAGGACTAGATGTATATTGTGGACATGGACTCAGTCTTAATTTTGTCGTGCCACATATTTGTCTAATACTCTTTACAACCCTACATAATTGTGTCATGAGATTGGATTGGACATGGATTTATTGATTTGTATATTCTCGTAAACTTAGTTAACTAGAAAATGGGAGTGA
This sequence comes from Hypericum perforatum, assembly GCA_012979155.1. Taxonomy (NCBI): domain Eukaryota; kingdom Viridiplantae; phylum Streptophyta; class Magnoliopsida; order Malpighiales; family Hypericaceae; genus Hypericum; species Hypericum perforatum. The sequence goes on from SOPF01027617.1 coordinate 155,697, forward strand.
ACTTAGGGAACATGATGAATTGTATGTCGTGATTACTAGATTATTTAAAATGGTTGCATATTAATGTGACTAGGGCATTAAAATTTATTTGCATAAGAATTTTATTTTTATTTATTTTTCTTATTTTTGCTAGGATGCCTGAACTGGCTCATAGAATATATTGTGGAATTGAATGAACTAATACGTGGCAGGAATATAACATGTATTTGATAGTAATTAATCAAGAAGGACATAAAATGTGAACTTAATCTCGGTTGCTCTATAGAATATGTAAATTCTGATAGTATTAATCGATGCGCTACAATATTATAATTTTGTTAGTTTGAGTGATAAACACAAGTATCTATGTGAGCATATGGATGAATATTACTTTTGCAATATCTAAATCAGGCTTGAATAAATTATAACTCGAATGGATAGAGTATATAAACTTCGCTTGTATTTTACATTGAGTATTGGACTTGCCTAATCGTATGAACTACTTATGTGTGTTTTTGTGTAAGGCTTTAACATATCAACAAATAAGATATATGATCATAAGAACCTTCTAATTCATGCTCGCATGCATATAATTAGACTTCAATATACATATATTTGCTTGAACCTGATTTTGTTTTGGTTGATCGTAAGATCATAGTTTTTTTTATCAACCTTGACTTTCGTTTTTGTGTGACACTAAATATTCATTTTGTATGATATTGTTGTAGTTTGAGTTCGAGTAATAGATGGTATTGATTGTGTATGATATGGCTATAGTTTATATACTCTCTGGTTTATTGGTTGCATTCTGTTAGACCGTAAGGCCACAAATGATTTTTCCTATGATCTTTGACATTAATTGAGAATTTAAAACTTTTATGATTTAATTGAGTAAACCTAATCGATTTAGAATAAGTTTGCGGCATTTTTTCTTCTTCTTTTTAGTCTTATAAATGGAGTCTTCGTAGACTTTTTTAATTTGTAGCATGTCTTCGATTTTTACGTGATGCACCAAGGTGGGAATTGACTTGGGCTCGCATAGCCGATAGCTCCTATGCTTTGTGGAGCTGAAGAGCGTCTTAAATTTTATTCACGTCGCAAGAATGGAGGAATAGTTTAGATTAGATCATACCCCCAGAAAACCAGTTATACTTTAAATGTACCCATAAGTTTGAGGACAAACTTATTTTAAGGGGGGAAGAATGTAAGAACCATAGAACTTATTAGGATATTAGTAATAATTGTGGGTAGTGTTTTATAATTTATAATGTCCTGATTTGTAATTTACCATTAATTTAGGGTTTAAATAACTTGATGCCTATATAAAAGAAACTTGGAGGAAGGGGAAAAACCTAAACCTAAACCTAATTATGTTTCCTCCTCTCTGAGGATGGAAGAGCCAATTCGTGTGCAACTGAAGAGGGACTATTAATGCAAAAGAAAGCTCAATGTGAGAGAATATTCGTGATTGGCATTAATAAGTAAGAGAGTACTAGATCAGGGTAAGTCGGTTTTAATCTTATTTGCTATGTGTGTGTTGTGGGGAAAATATAACGGGAGTGTCAAGGTCGATCTCTTGACGGCTTGAAGGCTCGTCTTAAGGTCGGCACCCAATGATACAAAGATGATCAGATGATCAAACGATCACTACTACCTTACCTAACTAAACTTCCCTAACCAGGCTCTACTGCCCGGCCAACTATCAGGCTCTAATGCTCGACCTCCTAACCAAGCGCTAATGCCCGGCTTAAGAACTAAAATGGAAGCTTTGAGCTTTGGTAAAGATTTGTGTGGTTGATTGATTGATAGATAGATCCCTGCTGTGTCTCCTAAGCGTTCTTTATATAGGCGAGAGATTCCGTCTCCTCCTCGCACTAGGACTCCGTTTCTTCCTCGCACTTGGACTCTTCTAACGCTTATCTTCGTAGATGTTCATCCTTATCTATGCAGAGTAGTTATCTTCAATTCACTAGGAATTATCTTCTCCAGTTAATTTGGAGTCTGCGCTTATCGCCTTCTCCCTCAGAAGACTAACCGCGTACAGTCTCTTGACACGGTTCGTCAATGTCCAATAGGTGTCACTAAGCAAGGTCATGACACCCTTGGAACTTAAAGTACCAATAATTAGGTGTTGACACCCTTTGCCTTTCGGAACCTCAAGGTGTCACTAGGCGAAGTGTCAACACCTCTTGCCTTTCGAAAGCTTTAAGTGTCACTAAGTATAATGTCGACACTCTTTGCTTTTTGGAAGCTTCATTCCTTGCTCCATCGATAGGCTAAATATGCCTTGCTCACCTTAAGCTCAAAAATGGCCGAATATTCCTTTCTTCGTCGAGAGGCTGAAGACACTTTAACCGTTAAGAGACCAAAATCGGCCTTCTAACTTCTGCATGCCAAGAGCTCCAATCCCTTCTTAGAGATTGCGGCCCTACACACCTCTTCCGAAAGGGAAAAGGTCCCAATACCTTTTTCTTCGAAAAAGGAGTAGTGGGTCCTCACACCCCTCTTTCCGAAAAGGAAAGAGGGTCTTCACACCCGTTCCTCCAAAAAAGGAGAAGGGTTCTCACACCCCTCCTTCCGCAACGGAAAGTGCCTCTTCACACCCCTCTTTCCTTTTCGGAAAGAGGGTCTTCACACCCCTTCCTCCGAAAAGGGAAAAGGGTTCTCACACCCCTCCTTCCGCAACGAAAAATGCCTCTTCACACCCCTCCTTCCAAAAAGGAAAAAGGGTCTTCACACTCATTGTAAGCCCTCTACCACGTTATACTAATAAATTTCGATAGCTAAGTTATTTTATAATTAAATTATAGAATTTCAATTTTTAAGAATTTTGGCATTAGGTTGGTTGGTCCACTAGGCAAGTATTTTTATGAGGATGGTTATTGTTACAACCTTAAGAGTTATGTTTATGTATGTTAGAGTGATCTAAGACTTGTAGACTAAATTTTACTTTGGTCACTTTACTCATTTTTAAGTTTTACAAAACTACCTTCGGATAGGTTTTTGGCAGATTTGACCCATGTTGGTAGAATTAGCATAACTTTCTCATTATTGATCCAAATTGGACAAATAAATATGTTCTGGATAGCTAAGACATAGATCTACAATTTAGTTAGAAATACGTTTGTCCAGATTATGAGTAGAAAATGGTCAAATTGGAGCCGTAAGTTGGTGAATTATGATTGGACGAAAAAAACAGCCAACCAATTAGAAAGAAGTTAAGTGTAATTACCTTATTTTAAGTTAAGGGATAAGGTAGGCATGAAAGGAAGTCATCCAGGAACCTTTTAAGACAATAATTTCACCTTAGGATAAGGCCAAACATAAGAAAATACCTAGAACCGAAATAAAGAAGAGAGAGAAGGAAAGAGGAGAAAGAAGAAGAAAAAGGCAGGCTGAGAAAGAATCGTTTGGTAAGGGATCTTAGACTCCGATTTGGTCTTTTTGGATGTCATGAAAGTTGTAGATCTCAAAATTCTCTATTTTGTAGTATATTTATTTTGTTGATTTGGAGACGTATTGAATCCGGGAGGTTCGTTTTATGTTGGATGTGTAAACTGAGTCTCGGATTCGAGTAGATGGAGAAAGAAGTATTCGGAAAGTGATCTTAGGCTCAGAATTAGACCTCAAAATTGTCTAGGTAGTTATAGAGGACAGAAAATCCTATTTTGTGGTATATTTATATTTATGATTTGGTGAAGTATTGAATCTTGTATGGTCGTTTGAATCTGACTATGTAAACTGAGCCTCGGATTTGACTAAGTTGAAGGAGAAACGACCTTGTGAGTTGGTTGTGTTGATTGTGGAGTTGATTTTTGGATATGATATGGTGAAGGACAAATAGAGGAGTCCTGTTTTGGTGATTTTCGTGGGTTGATGATGATGTTAAAGTAAGGGTGTTTGATTATGTAGGCATGTCGATGGAAGTATTAGTAGTGTTGATGGAATCGTTGAAATGAAGTTATTTTGGTTTGTTATAAGTGAGTATTTGGCATGAGTACGGACTGCCATAAACCATTTTGGCATGATTATGGTTCTATGGATGTTGTATGGTTATGTAGTGTTTATATGTTCTTAGGAAAGTAAGTGGACAACCAACGAGCCGAATCATTTAAGGAAGTTTAAGGTTACGAATTTGAAGGAGGTTAAGGTGAGTGGATAATAGGTTCACAAAATCATTATTTTCATTGTTATCTATATTCCTTGTTATTTTAAAACAAGAAAGTGAATAAGTTATGCCTTGAATCTTAGAGCTATTCCATTGATCACCTGTAGTTGATCTTATTTACGATGAACTTATTCCTTGATATGATTCAGAATTCTTGCTATTATTATTATTAATTATTTCATATGATTATGAGCCCTGTATGATGTTCACGTTTACCCATTATGTTTATGAGGTCTTTGGGACCGCATGTGGTATGCATGAAGCCTTTGGGGCGTATGCCCTATGTCCTGCTCTTTGGGAGCGTCTACGCGCATATGACTTATGTTTATGTGGTATTTATGCTTGTGTAGCACTTATGCCTTATGTTTATGTTGCATTTATGCTTGTGTAGCATTTATGCTTTATGTTACGTTTATGCTTGTGTAGCATTTATGCCTTATGTTGTGACGTAATACTTGGCCCATAACTCATAATTCATTATTCATGTTCCTTATTACGTAGTTTATATAAGTATAAGTATTTATTATGTATTATAATTATTATGACACCAAATACTACCAATAAAATATTCCTTAACCTCGTGATGCTTATTATCTACTCACTGAGCTTGTCTCACCATTCTCCCTTATTCATTTTCCAGATCAGTAGTTGGTGGACTTAGAGAGTTTTCTATAGAGTCGTGGAAGCTTGCTTACTGAGGTCGGGCCAATGAAGATATATTTTGGTTATTATGGACTTGTAGTGTGTATGAGACTCTTGATGATGTAGAATATTATATGGTTGTGAGTTTTTTTTAGTGTGTTTAGTTTGTTGTATAAGTATGATATGTCTAGGATTATGTTTATGAGGCTTGCATGGATTTAATTAACTTTAGTTTTAGTCATGTCCTTGTGCCAGTCGCGATCATTAGGTTACGGGTCGTGACACTCCTCCCTCCGAAAAGGAAAGAGGGTCATCACCCCCTTCTCTCCGAAAAGGAAAAAGGGTTCTCACACCCCTCCTTCCGCAACAGAAAATGCCTCTTCACACCCCTCCTTCTGCAAAGGAAAAGCCTCCTCACACCCCTCCTTCCGAGAGGGAAAAGGGTCTTCACACCCTTTCCTCCGAAAATGGAAAAGGGTCTTCACGCCCCTTCCTCTGCAAATGAGATAATCAGCCGACTATCCCCTTGGAGTGGGTGGCCGCGTGTAACCCTCTTCGTAGAGGATGAAGTATCGACTCTTTTAAGAGTAAATGTCATCAGCCAAGTCACTCTTGGAAGGGCAAATATCTGCGAGGGTCACTTTAAGGAGGGTAAACTTTGTCGGACAAGTCACCCTTGAGAGGGAAAATATCCGCGAAGGTCACTCCAAGGAGGGTAAACTTTATCGGACAAGTTACTCTAAGAAGGATAAATATCTGCGGGGATCACTCCAAGGAGGATAAACTTTATCAGACAAGTCACTCCAAGGAGGATAAATATCCGCGGGGGTCACTCCAAGGAGGGTAAATATCTTGTTTATCTCTTTCGAAAGGGAGCTTTTATTTTCGGCTCTAACAATGCCCCCCACATGGTGACTTTTTGAATTATTTAAATGAGAAGGGTCACCATGTAACTTTATGATTTTGCCAATTCCCTCTCTTGTCACTTTGGACCTATTTTAGGATGATCGGGTATGGACCTAAGCTTGGTCGGCCTTGGAAGGCTGTTAAAAATTTATCTTTATTTCGAAATGATCAAGTTCTTAAAGCTGGAAACGACTATTACAAAACAACTATCAACATCGCTAAAGTCTCTTACATCGTGCTAGAGTAGATGCCTTGAAGCCTTGATCACATTTCTCGTTGATGTTCTTGCGCGTATTCCTCGAATAAGCTATTGTCTACTCCTTCCCACATGCCAGGTTGGTAGGTTTTTAGGTATAACCCGTTGATAGGGCGCTCATGTACTTTGCCATTAATGTCAGCAAGCCGATAGGATCCATTTCACATCACGTCATGTACTTCAAAAGGTCCTTCCCAATTGGGGGACCATTTTCCCAGCTTGGGATCTTTGCGACCTGGTGGAAGTATCACTCGCCATACCAAGTCTCCCCTTTCGAAGTACTTTTCTTGGACCCTCTTATTGTAGGCCTTTTCTACTACCCTCTTCTGCTGTAGGATGGCATCTAACGCCTTAAGCCTCATCTCAGGTAGGTCCTCGAGAGCAGCTAGCATCGCTGAGTCATAGTCCAGAGCGGACATGTGTACTTGTTTGACTCTTCTCAGTGACTGAACAGTTAGCTCCAAAGGTATTATGGTATCGTGTCCATAAGTTAGGGCAAAAGGGGTTGTGCCTGTTGCCCCTTTTTTTGTCGTGCGAAATGCCCAAAGAGCCTTTGATAGGGCTAGGTGCCAAGTTCAAGGTTTTTCTCTTACAGACTTCTCTATGCAAGCCTTTAGTATTTTGTTCGTTGCTTCGGCCTGGCCGTTTCCTTGTGCATAGTAAGGGGTTGAGTGAGTGATCTTGAAGCCCATATCTTTTGCAAAACTTTGAATATCTTTGTCACGACCCAAATCCGGGCCGCCGACATGGTGCTAGGCCACGCTCTCCAAACCGAAGAGCCGTGGTCCAACCAGCCTCAAACGTACACACATATCAAATTGCGGAAGCGTAATTTAAATGCAAAACATAATTCATAATTATACATAAGTACATCACAACGTTCTTACATAATTTCAAATACACACATAAGGTCTCACAATATGTACAATGGAGCGACTCTACTAGATCACAAAGAGAAATACCATCTGGAGACTTCTAGCAACCCGAGAAGTAGACAATAATCTCAAACGTATAAACAACCAAGACTCTCCAGACGTCACGATCCTTAACTTTCGTCACCTGTGGAGGAGGGGGTAAGTACTTGGAAATACTTAGTAGAGGATATTAAAACTAACCTATAATTAACTAACCAACCACATGCAAAGACACAAATTCATGCATAGACAAGTGTTCCAAATTAACATTTAGCACATCACAAGTAATTCAATCATAAATAAAGACGAATTCATAATCATACACATAGGCACATTCCGATCCGAATAGGTATCGCGAACGCCATATCATATTCACATATCATACACATAGACTCGTTCCGATCTGAATAGGTATCGCGAACGCCAAAACATGGATGGACTTCAGATAGGTCTAGAATGTGTCACTCCTTCTCACAACACTGGGATACCATAACTTATAGCGCTTCCATAATCAAACTCCGCCGGCCATATCATAATCATATCAAATCCAATG